>JANZLC010000201.1:30483136-30504733 GCA_026413385.1 Erythroxylum gracilipes | reverse complement strand
CTGTTCAGTTCAGAATTGTCTGTTCACTATTGGAGACTACATTAGACCTTTATCAGTATAATATTCAGTTGTGTATGCCGTTCAAACTCCAAACTTTTCTCAAGTTACATGATGTATACCTTATAGGAATCTAAGGTCTCCAAGGCTTTAAACAATTTCGATTGTAGCCCCAATACCATGTATCCAAATCAACTCAATTCATATTATACCATTCTAACATAGTGTCTCATTTGACATTTCATCACACACTGCCCAATCTCCAAGGGTATGCTTCTTATCAGTGTCAGGTTCCTCAATTAGTCATATAACTCTTTTTACTTTTCAACACTTTCAAACACGTTCCGTCTATAATCAGTCATCAATTACTACCATTTGCTTACCTCGCATAAATCCCTATTAGGGTCTTGTTGACTTTAACAGACATCATTCAACTTTTTCGTTGAGTCCACAATTAGTGTATTTGCAGTCCCTTAATGAAGGTAACACTACATCATGTCATTGTCAGTTTCCCTTTAGGACTTCTTGTCTCCACTAATTTTCTCTTTTCAATTGATTTCCTTTAATTCACATCGACATATGCCAATGCCTAGTCATTCATACTTGTACCTCCATAAATTCCACTTCATTTGAGTATTTCACTTTGTGGGTTGATATTATTTTTCTTAGATTCAATTCAAGATCTCTCACCATTTTTGCATCACAAATATGGAGACCTATTCTCTTCACATTGCAATAGGATCACCTCTGAAAGTTAATCTTTCAACGTCTTATAGTATTTCAACTATACATCAAATGTATCAACAAAGGCACTAGTTTCAATTAGATGTATTGTTATAGGATTTAAATTTTTTAAATTCATCTTACTCTCAATATTTATCTTGAGAATTATTTTAACAACAATTTGTTCAATTGGTCTATAAAATTATATCTAACCTTGGGAATCTCTCATAACCTTCTATTTTGCAATTTAGTTATAAACTTAGTGCATAATATATGCTTCAACTAAGCTTCACATCCATAAATCATTAACTTTGCATTTATCAAAGTCATACCATATATAATATGAAATCTTAATTAGAACTACTAAAGGTAAGTTATTATACTAGGAATAACTATAAAAGAAATAAATATTACATCTTACAATGTCTCATATTGTATATTTCTCTTTACACAAATCCATAATTTTATGAAATTTAGTTGTGAAGGTATTCATAAAAGAATCTTATTCCCTATAGATAACCAAAAAATTTAAATCTCATTACATTGATTTCATCAAAGTGATTCAACATTCTTAATGTTTAATTTATAAAGATTTAAACAATTAGAACTTTTCAAAATTTTAAATGAATATGTAGCATAATACATATCACTATATCACATAAAGTCATTAATAATATAATAAAATACAAATATCATCTTTTTATGAATTGTTATTACATCTAATACATTACATGTATAAGATTTAACAATTCAACACCATCATTATTTTTTCACCAAAGGTTGATTTGGTTATGTTTCAACTTAATAAGTTTCACAAGTTTGATACGATTCACAATCAAAAGGATATATATATATATATATATAGCCTTATATGTAACTTTATGATTATCATCAAGTTAATTTAACCAATATGACATAAAAGGATAGTCTTGGTTACCTAACTTTATATTCTTACCACTTATATTAAGTATAACTCTCCATTGGTCTAATATACATAAACTATTTGTATAGATTTGGAATAACTATTTTTGGTAAATAATATATCTCTCATCATGTCTTGAACATTATAGTAATGTTGAATTCAAATTCAGTATCATATATATAAACTATGAATTAAAAATATATATGATCTTTATTATATCATGAATAAGCAAGAAAAATCACTCAATCATTTGCTTCCTTTGCAATTATTAAGTAGTATTAAAACATAACAATCCTCATATAAGGTACTTTGGAGATCTCAAGTCAAATGATAATTTATACAATCATCACATTGTAATTTTCATAGATATACAAATAATATTCCAAATGAATTTCTCATATGAAGTCAGTTCAGTAAGCTTGTTCTCTAATAAGCACTCAAACATTTATTTTATTATCTCTATACTTTAATAAATGAGATCAATTACTTCCTTTATAAGGAAAAAAACATAACATGTGCTAGTCTTTTTATACTCTACTAATGTTTAATCTCAATAAAACAATGACTGGGAATAGTTTATAAATAACATATAAATGTAACATAAATCTCATAATTATAATCTCATCATAGTTTCATTTGCAATATAAACTTATTAAGTAGACTTTATCATATACGTCTAAATATGTATAAGATAAAGAATGCAAATAATTTTATCATTAAACTATAACCAACTAATTTGCTATAAAGCATAAACTCACAAATAATTGTTTATGTTTTTACGTGGAGATTCCTTTGCTTGCTCAATTTCTAGACAACTAAATTAGGAGTTGGGAATGTTTATGAGTGGATGAGAAAAATGAATTTGAGAATTAATTAAATTTAACTTATATTAATTATTTTTAATTATAATTTAAAAATATAACCATTATTTAAAAAGAATTTAAGTTCATTTAAGATCATTTTGGAAAAATAAGTATCATTGTGTCATTTGTGTGGCACGTCGAATAGTGAAACTTATGCTATAAATAAAATATAATAAATTTGTACCATGTTAATGTTGACGTGATATATTGCAAGTGAAGACTTAACTTTATCTAAATTTCTTTTTCCTTAAAATTTATTTTGAAAACTTTTAAAAATATTATAATTTATTTTAAAACACTCTAAAATATTAGAGTTTAATTTATATTTTGATTAAAAATTAGAATTTTTTATTTTTTACCAATAAAATAACTGGCATCATTATTTTTTATCAAATAAATTTTTTGAATAACGTAATAATTTATTAATTTCAAACGATAAACTCGATCTAATTTAATAGTGATGGACTCCTCCGCTCCTATACTTAACTCAAACCAATTAACTTGATATCTAAAGGACAAGTTTTCAAAGAGTCAATCTCAATGTCTTCATCTTTTAAGATTGGAAGCTTTATCTAAAACCATTCTTATAAGGACAAATTATATAAGTACATTAACAACATCTAGCTAACGTACAAAAGTATGAGGCCCCTGTTGCGGAATCTAGATTCTATGGAATAATGGTGTCATTTGTTTCAACCAAGTTGGGCATTGGTTCAGCAGACTTGCAGCAACAATTCTATAATGGTAGCGTGGTTTCCTGCTAGAATCAGGGAGGTGGCTAAGCCTAGATTGCAGTACAAATTCCTGATCAACAGTTTTTGCTTTGTTAAATTAAATCTATTGGACTCCTCAAGTTATTACAAAGAATTTAGAATAGTTTGATTGGCATGACATCTACAGATTGTACACTTTCCCGTTTCCCCCCTTCTTGGGTTAGTGGTTACAAATTGTGTGCTTGAAAAAGAATAGTAGAACCATGTGGATGCTTATTTTGATTACTATGCTAAATTGAATGAAATATGGGCCTGAAGAATTAAGCATCAGCTGGTGGGATCCAGTGTTTCCCATTGACGAAGCTCTTGGCGAGAAATTTATGGGCCAAGTCATATTCTAACTCTCTTGCCCATGACACACCCCTCACTGCCTTAGCTCCTGGTCCCCAGCACTTGAAGACTCCAAAGAACACAGTCCTGAAATTAATTAGCAATTTTTGAATTAGAAAATCTTCCACAATGACAGTGGTAACCAATGAAGAGAATAAAAAATCGTTGAAGTAACTTGTTCTTGTTGTTGACGTGGTTCCAATCATCCCAACCGCCGTGTGCAACCACATCGTCGAAGTATGTGTAAGAGTAGACTATCCTCGAGTATTGGCCCATGGCCCTTCCCACATACAAAGGCCCAGTGCCGGTCACTCTACACCCTATAAACGCAAAGCCCGTTTTCTCATCCGGCGATTTCCTGTCTTGGGCAGCGATGGATCCGAATCTCGTCGCTATCGAGTGTAGCTCGCAGTCCTGGCATCAATCACAGTCTTTAGACACAGTGGATGTTAACTTTCCTTAGGAGATAAGCATAAATAATTGAAAATGAAAGTAAATTCCAAAACTAGGTTTGTGAAATAGACTTGAGGTGTTCCGACTTTTTGGCAGATAGGATGAAACTTCGGTGAAGACATCAAAAGGCTAGCTGCTTTTGTCACTTTATTTTGTAGACCTGACAATCACAGTGTATAACACAGAAATGGGAACATCCTTTTCCCTCGCTAAAACCATGTTACGGTATTGTCAATGTCTGTCCTTCCTCAGGTTAAGGGGAGCAATTTCCTTCTTTTAAATGTACTGGCAATTAATTCATGTCGATATAATAAATGAAAACGAGATGGTAGTGATCATTACTTTGTACATGGAGCGGCCATTCCCAAAAATGAAGTCGATAGAGCCTTCAATGTAACACTCCTTGAAGTAATGTCTTCCTGCGTCGTCGCAGAGAGTGTCTTGTGCACCATAGAATCCACATCCGGAGAAGTACGCCTTGTCCCCAGATATGCGAAATGCAGCTGCTTGCCATCCCTGCATTCCTGGCATGGGTGCTGGTGCTGTGTTCTGACCAAATTTATTTTCAAGCATCAAGTTTTTCACGTATAATTTATGCTATTTATATATGAAAAACAATGATCATTACGATCTTATCTTCTAATTATAAGTCAAACTGACTTAAGCTAAATTTATTTGCTGAAAGCTTGTAAATATAGGTTATATCATGGACGTTTATTTAACACTGTATATATATATATATATATATACACTGTAAACCAATGTGATCCAAAGAGTCTCTTATGCTGTGTTTTACAGAAAGATACAACTTGGTGCCTTTGGCAGAGGCACTGCATAGCTCCACTAGGTTTGTCAAAGGATTGTAGGGTTTATTCAAGTGTATGGGTACTGGACGATTAAGACAATTTGATATTCTTTTTCTCTAGTCTGATGGGTACTTAATATCATATATTGGGTTAGGAAACTTAAAGAATTAATTTAAGTAGTCTTTCTGTTTTCAAACATCGTAATCTATTCTCAAGCATAAAATTCAAACGTTTATGTCAAGAACAAATTCAGTAATCGTACCACTAAAACCAGGCCTGAGCATAAATGCTCAAGATATATATATTGCATGTGTATGTTTCGTAGAAAACGGTTTGCATCGTTCGCACTAAACTCTTCATACCTTGAAGCTTATGTTCCTAGCTGAGAAGTAATTGGCAAAAACAGTAACGGAAGCTGTCCTGTAAGTACGCAACAGTTCACCGTTTGGACCAGGATCACATGCTCTGTCGTGCCATTCAATGATGGTGACGTCTCTCCCCGCACCTTGGAACGTGATGTATGGTTTGGTCGCCGGTACCACCACTTTCTCGCTGCACAAACTCCCATCATATCAATAGCGTGCTTGCATACAAGAATATGAAGCGCTAAAACAAAAACTTAGTTACATACATATAATAACCAGCGCTTATCAATATCAGCACATTTTTCTTATTGTTCTCAGGAACGGCGTCAACAGCAGCTTGAACTGAGTGGAACCCTCCATCGCCTTTAACATCAACGGTGATGACCAGGTGGCCGACCGGTCCGACCCACTTGTGGTGGTGCTTGGTAGAGTTGGTAGAGGCAGTTTCGTGAGCGACTGAGTTAGACCTGTACCTGTAAATAGAACTAGTAACCAAACATGGTGCATGCAACAATGCTAAAGTCAAAACGAAAAAGAAGTAGAAGAACGAAATACGACTAAGAGAAGACATTAAAAATATATATCATTAAAGTAATAGAATGATATAGAGATGAGAGACGCCGAGGTGCGAAGAACGTCTCTATGATATGGGTTCGAAGAGTTTAAACTTCAAGGAACAAATGTATACTGCCAGTGTACAGAGAATAGGGACAGAGTCACGGAGATACACATTTATAATCTTCTTCTATGAGTTGTAGACAATGTATATATTTGTTTTAGTATTACGGTTTCTAGCTTCTAACGGTCATTTGTCTATTCATTTTTATTTGTTACCTTAACTGGAAGTTTTACTTGGTTAGGTCTCTAGGTCTGGAGTGCAGACGAGTTTGTGACGCCTTAATTGCTTTAATAAGATATCTTCCTCATGACTCCACGCCATTTTTTCAGAGCAGTCCTAACAGCGTGTAGTGGTCAAGTCAGATACCAGTTTATCGCTAGATTTATGTAATTGTCATCCTTGAGTCTTGATATCGACTGTTAGCCATGGATCTATGATTGAGTTATAACAACGAAATTTTTAAGAATGAGAAGACATCAAAAGAATCTGATATTGAAGTTAGTTCATGTATGCTGTGCTGCCCATGGGAAGAAATTCATTTGTTCACCTAAGATGATTACTACAAGCATTAGCGTTACAGTTACCCTAAAGAAATTTTAATTTCTGTTCTTGAGGAATTAGGCAACTCTAGTTAGTCCTGTACTCCCAACACCAAGAAGATGGAGCTCCAGAGCAGTCCAGATACAACATGCCAAACACATGAATCGTATATTATAACCACGCAGTTTCTCCGAACCCATGCGGACGAGTAGTATACCCCATTTTAGTATATTCCTACATGCTAATTCATATTAAAAATGTTACCCACTTAATGAAGGCAAGTGACCCACTTGTGGTCCTTGAAAACTATAAAACGGTCGCCTTGGCTCGAAATCGTGGTGGTGCAGTGCCTGATCAATTATGGTCCAGGTATGGATATATAGTATTTTGTATTGTAGCTCGGTACATTTATAACATGGTCCCAGTTATTTGCTTTTAAAAGGAAACAGCTTTTTGAACGTTGGGGTGTTTGGATCTCGATTAGAAAAGGTTTCTGAATTAAAAGGACAAGCTTTGTCCAAACTCATGTATGCAAGGAGCATATAGAAATCACTCGTGATGATTGGACACATCATAGCTTGTTAATTCCGAGGGGTCGTGACTCGTGCGAGACAAAAGCAGGCCTGGATTTGGGACCATGAATTCTGTGATAGCTGTGAAGTGCTGCTCTACAAAACTATACGCGTTTGTTTCAGATTCCAACTTAAAGAGTTCATGTTCAAGTTTAATTGTCGACACACGCAGGCAAAGCAAAGAAATATCTCCAAAGAAGCAATTTTGGATTACAAACACAATGGATTTATTTTGTGAGGCAAATGACACACCTTTAAATTGATAAATCTCATAAAAAAGTTAACCTTAATGCTAATATATACTCCCTCCTATTCAAAATAAGTGTTGTTTTAGATAGATTTTAATTATTCAAAATAAGTGTCGTTTGTGACTTTTTATGCATATTTATAATTTTACTTCCAAAATTACTTTTTAATTTCTCTCACATCTTAATTACACATATTACACAGATTATATTTTCAAGACACTTTAACATGTAATTAATAAGGGTGTATCAGACATTTCATTAACTTTCTTAATAAGTGTGCATTCTTCTAAAACGACACTTATTTTAAATGGGAGGGAATAAAATATAAAATTTACGTTGAATATAAAAAACAAAAATAGAGATCATTACTAGTATTTATTTCAGTGGCTGAATAGGTAAGGCAACTAGAAATATAAACAACAACAATGTGAAGAAGAGATGAGATGAGATGAGAAGTGCAGAGAAGTTGACGTTTTAAAAAGGTTGAATTAGTAGGTTGTCTTTCTATGCCAAGTTAACTAAAAAAAGACTTTAACAGGTAAAGTTGTTACTTTGTAATTATAAAGTTACAGATTAAATTTACAAAATCAGTCTTTTTATAGAAATATAAGGGTAAGATTATATATATCATGACCCTCTCCGACCAACAAAGCAGGAAGTTTTGTACATTGAATATTCTGTTAATATTACTAATGTATTGTTTAATTAAACAATGTTTTTTTTGTTGAAAATCTTTATTAGTTTAGTTAAACAACTTAATAAAACTTAATTAATTAGTTTAATTAAATCTCACGTGTATAGATATTAAAAGTATCTTTCTTATATGACAAGTTACCTTTAAGTTCCCAACTATAATTACAAAATTTAAAAAAAAATTGATGTTTTTAATTAAGCCTTTTATATAACGCGCGCTTATTTGATGTTACTCCGCCATATCATATCATATCATTATCGTTATGATGTTACGGAACGAGTTTCTGGGGAAAACCTCATTTTGGATGTGGACGGTGGACCTATAAAAGCCATGTAGTGGTTGTTTTGAATTTGACACCACCAATGGCCCTAGGCTTGGGATGTTACTGGTGACGGGTGAAGCTAAGAGGAAGAAGAATAATTTATAATCATTTCAATAACAATATAAAGTCAGGAACAAAAATCAGCTGATAATAGTTGGAAGAATATTTGGCCATCTGTTTGGTCTGATGAGTTGAAGTTACAATCCAAGTAAACTGAGATGGCAACAAATGTAAGAGTTCTGTGTGGCCAATAAAATCGGACAAGACCAGTTGTCTATCTTCTCCCCATCAAAGAGTGTATCGAACTCTTATGCTCTCTGTCCCTCTCTCCATGTATATACACCCAATAGTCAATAATGGTCATGCCAAAACAAGTGAAGAGGCTCCAACCTCTTCTGAATGATCCAAAGAAGATAATGGGGTGGATCAACAATAATATCAACCCAATTTAGGGAAGAAGACTTCCCTTTCAACAGATGCTTGAAGGCATGCCATGACTTTAACCAATGATAACCAGACAAAAGGGGCACAACAGAATGCATAACCAAAAATGGCCAGAGCCCTTACAATCCCGCTTGCATACCATGGACATGCCATAACCAGAAGAACACCCGATATCCCCACCCAAGGAGTTAAAACTTGTAATGTTGGCAGCATAAACGCATTGATCGCCACAGAGCTAAGCGCGAATGAGCCCAGCAAATACAGTCCCCAGCCAAGAATTGGATGAATTGTACAAGGGATGATGAAGAAAGGTACTATGTAGGCTGCCAGGATCGACCATATGGCCAACAGTTTAAGACCAGCTTGAATGAAGGAGATGTTCTTGTCGTTCCGTCGATAACAAAGCTTGGAGATACTTGGTCGTGCTAGACGTGTCACAGCTATTATACCCAAGTAGACAATCGACTGTATAATTACCATCGGCAGTTCTGCCCCATATCTGCATAAGGACCTGGTGTTACAATGTTTTTGCTAAAGAAGAAAAGAGTAGGTTGAGAAATGACTTTGTATTTACCCGAGATTTTGACGACGTTGTTCGTGCCATTGAAGGCCTAATGGTAGAACAGGCCAAGACCACCAATACCAAGGTTTCAACCATGGTGCACCTGGGAAGGTAATCACACTGTTTGGTCCGCATGGCACATTCCAACGAAGTCTAAGATCTGAGATCAAACATAAACACAAGTTAGATGTTGTAAGGTGAACATTGTTTTGAAGTTCTTCAAGCAATTAGTGGTATTTGATCTTATACTCACAGTAATAAGTGGCTTCCATTTGGTAGCCTAATGGAAGTCTGTACTGCCCGCTGAGTTTGGTGCCATTGGAAGGTGGATAAAACATCGGCTTGTCAAGCAAATCCGGGAAGTAGCCACCAATAAAACCTTGATCTGCACCATCTGGGTTATCTTTGCCAACCTCTAATTGATGAATCATGTCGTTGAAAACTACCTTTGATGGCTGGAATACACAAATCATTAGCATAAAATAAATTGATGTTTCTCCACGTTTTGCAAGCAAGAACCATCATAACTTGGATTAACAATGTGCTTAAAATAGGTTTGACAGTTATGGCCTACTTAATGACTTGTAAGCATTGATTTTTTGTTATTTTACATATCAAATAAATGACTTGGTTCATGAAACTCCAAGAGAAGTAAAAAGAGAACTCACCTCTAACACGAATAGGCCAGTGTGGAAGATACACGGGTTGATGAAGACTGCACAAAACTGTCCACACTGGAACAACTCATCAGTCTTTCGCAGGAAGAGGTTGTCAGCATCAAGCATGACCACCCTCTCATAGTCAACCAAGCTCCACGCATAGAGCTTGTTCAGTGTTAGCTTAAATCTCCTATCAAAATTGGGTTGGCCCTTGTAAGGATTATTCAAATTCTCCACTCTCACCACCTTGGCCCCGTCTACTTGCTCCCTGTATCAAAAATGCAGAGCTTGTCAATCACTTAAAAGGCAAACTGTTGACGGTTCAGCCCTTACAAATCATGACATTGGTTTGTTTTCTGAAGTCCATGAATCTTAGATGTTCATCAATCTCCAATATGCCAATTATCATTTCATACCCAATATAACAAAGTTGGGAAATGAGACTATTTGCAAAAAGACGCCATAGAGAGTACTTGTTCAACATTTATTTGTCACGACTGGAATGGCCATCTGAAATCACGGCACATGGTAGGGATTTTAAAATAGCATTCAACATCTTACTTAATAGCTGTCTATATCAATATGAATGGAAATTCGGTATTCGACATATGGAGTTCCTGGCCCCATTTACTTTAAAACCCATAATAAAAACTACGTGTAATCCAACTTAGGCTAAGTGGCCATATAGACAATGTTAAAGGTCAACAACTACGTCTTCTTATCGCACCTAAAGAACGGCCCATCTGTCTCCGAGTTGCTTCATTTGAAAATATCTCTTTACTGCTTCTAACTAGTTAAAGGCAATCGGGTAAGGTAGAGGTACGGACGTCCTCACAATAAAAGATTATAGAGTAGGCAATGGTGGTTGGTAAGAAAAAAATTGCTCATTTAACACAAAAGTCTTCCTTCGTTTGGAAGAACATTGGGGCTATTCCAAAATCCAAATACATGTGGGTCAGATCAGTTCAGGTCTCTCAAAGAGCTTCACACTTGATAGGAAAGAAAAAAGATGCAAGCTTTTCCATCTAACTCCATCGAGCAAATTCCACTAGCTCTTTTTGTTTTCGTAAAAAAAAAAAAAAACCCTAGAAGAAGCAAGAAAACTGCTAAAGCGAGTAAATTTTTTTGTTTTTAGTTAAGAAAAAAAAACTCAGAAGAAGCAAGAAACTGCTAAAGTGGGTAAACCCCATTAATGAAATAAACAGCTCCTGCAAGAAGCAAGAACCAATTAAAACCCCCATAGCAAAGAACCAATTCCACCATTATAGGCCTTTACTATTGACACCCAAATCGATCCAAGTGAAAAGCTCTAAACTTTCCAACTGTTATTCACCCCGTTAAAACAACCGACACTAACAGTGTTATAAACAGGAGTATTTGCTCCGGCAAGATGATAACTTTAACCTCGTTAATGTAACCTGTCACCCGGTGACCAAGAAACGCCGGCCCCGGTCAATGGCGCTCACAAACAACTAAAAATTAAAACCCTGGAAATAAAAGGTGAGATGGGGAGACTTACAGGGCTTGAACCCAATGGAGAGGTACGTCGAGAGAGGCAATGACAACGAGATCAGCGTCCACTTTCAGACGAGAAAGCGATCTGATCATGACACGTGTTGCAACATAGAACTCGTAGTCTCTCGGGGTACCCATGTACATCATCGTGGCGTAGGCATATCTGTGCCGGCTCGCAAGCTCCTTCTGTTGCTGCTGGTTTCTGCTTCTGATCTCTCCAAAGGCCGCCGTCCCGTGAACAAACAAACCCAATATCACCAACAAGAAGCTGCTCATCTTCATCTCTCTCCAACCCATCAATTTCCTGTTTAACAAATTCCTCTTTTGTTTAAACACGAAAATATCTTGCCTAAACAACTTCTTACAGAGCAGTCTCTGTTTTTTGGCTCTCTTCCAGGCCTCTTGTCTTCTTCTTTTTATGTAAAGTTGCTACCTTTAAGGCAATATATTCGTATATATAGGGAAACTGATTGAAACTTAATGACAGGGAGAAAAGACTCGGAGTTGGAATCTACCAAGGGAAGAAACAGACCTCATAAAGCGAATATTATAAGCATTTATGTAAAGGTAACAACTAACAAGGGCTTTAAAACAGAGAGGAGGATTTTGGTTATTTTTATAATGTTTCAAATAGGATTTAACGAAACCGAAGAACAAGGATCCCAGCTGTTGGTGAGTGACCAAACCAAACAGCGATTTTGCCAATACTACAAGTCCTTGTTGTCCCAGCCTTTTATAAGCATAGTTTAGTCTTTGAAGTGTTCTTCATTGGCAACTTCCTCTCCTAGCCTTGACATGTGGAATGCTGTGACGAAGATTCTTAAGTTAAAGGAGGTTGGTTTGACAAGATTTAGACTAGGTTTGTTTTCAGGCCTTTGCCTGTATAAAATATAAGTATGCTTTTGGCCTTTAACTAAGGAGAGTGCTTGTTTGCTTCACGTTACTGGGATAAGGACTAGGGGTCAAATAAACGAAATGTGATATTCTTATCATTTCTCTCTACCGTTTTTTTGGTGTTGTTTTATGGTAATAAGTTACATTAGTCAGGGTCTTTTACAATCTGGCACTTTGATACTTGGGTCCCAAAGCATACATATTGGAAGTATACTCTTGGGCAACTAAAATATTAGGATAAGGATGCTAACAAATTGTCATCCTTTTCAAAGTGCATCAACGGGAATTGGTTTTTGCAGTTCATTTCAAAGCTACACCTCAAACTCAACTGATCAAGAATGTCTCTAGCACTCCCGGCCTGAGAAAGTTTATGCTGGGAAGAACCATGAACCACCGATCCAAATACAAATGCTGGGGGTAGAAAAGGTAAGCTCTTGTCTTGAGCTGGAGACGAATATGCAACGCGGTAGTAACACATGGTTCATGACTTGTATGTATATTAGTATTGTGGTCTCTTTTAATAATTGATAAGACAAATGTGTAATTACATGACAACAACACTACTGTTTCACTTTTTTTAATCCAAGGATAACGTGACATCAGATTAAGCATCTTCAATAATTTATGCTCTCAAACTAAGTAAAGATAGAGGATTTATGAAGAAAATGACAAATTTCGAAAAGCAAGATTCATGATTTTTATAATAAAAGAAGATGAAAATAAACATATTAATTTTCATTATCTCTCATAATCGAACTCCACCACTGATAGTAAAATTTATTAAAGTTTAGTGTTAAATGACCGTTTTATCATAATAGCTTAAACTGTTTTGTGAGGTTAATTTAATTAATTTTATATATTAACTGACACACCCCTTCAAATGAAAGTTTTTTAGACTTGAAATTTGCATAGATTCTACCTTATGCTGAATAATAGATGACAGTAAAATTTAAATTCACGACCATTTAATCACAAATACTCTGATATATATTCAAGTGATTGTTTTACATAATAACTTAAGTTGTCGTATAAGTTAATTTAATTAATTTTATATATTCTGTGATATTTAGAGGTTAAAAAATATAATTGAATCGAATTCATCAATCAAATCCCTGTTTTTGTCCTTCTCTTCTTAAATTTCCTTCCACTAATGTCAGTTTCTAACTTTTTTTTTTTACCCTTTTCCTTTTTGGATTAGCATCAAAACGTATGTGGTGGCCTTTCACTCGCACTAATGTCGGGTCATGAATTGAAGCTCCACTCGTGGGAGCTCAAAGTGCCCGTTGCCTATCTCAGAAAGATCATCTTCATTGACAATAGTTTTACCGTTTTATCAATTGGCTAGTTGTGCTATGACCATGCACATTCCAAGCGCCAATTCCTTAATCCTTTTTCTTCAGGATATGCTTCGCAGTTTTCTATAAGCTATGGTCCCTATTATGCTGTATTAGAAAACAAAGTGTAATAATATCCGCATGGGTAGCCCAGTTAATTTTTTGAGAGGGTAACTGAGGTCAAGGACTCAAGTTCGAATCTCGACAGTGGCAGTGTGAAAGTTCATCCAATATGGTGGCTCTTTGTGAGCACCAAGCACTGAGCCGCTCTCCTGAAGAGCTGGCTGAGATTAAACCATGATTCAATCCTCCAGCAGTGGTCGGGTCTACGACTGAAAATCCTTTGGGTAAAAAATGAGGTCAAGAAAACAAAGTGATAATATGAATGTCAGGCTGATGAAGATCATGTGGTTGCAAGCAAAAGGCCGGCCCCTCCTTGAAATCAGCTAAGCGTGTTGTGTTGTTGCACGCTAAAGATTCCGTCCGTTGACAATTTTAATTTTTAAATATAGAAGATGACACGTTATATTATTTCTTTGAGTTTAGCTTACCCTAACTGAAGAATTTAACAATTTAGTAATCTATGAATAAAATTCTCGGCTCCATTTCACCTGGGGCTATATATATCTTCACTAGATAGCATCAGTACCTTCGCTATTAATTAATTCGAATATATACGATAGATTAGTCACTGCAAAAATTAGTTAAAGATTGTCATGAGCAATATTAAGTCATGGCCTTAACCCTTAATATTTAAAAATCAAATATGATAATCGTTTGCGTAATTTAGATGTGGTTCAGCCACCACATATCTTTATGCTGCTACAAAATCTGTAATTATAAGGTCAACTATACTATACAACTCTTAATTATGGAACCAAAAAATGAAATATATAATAAATATATGGTTTTGGGCATGTGAAGACTGTACTATCTGAATTTTGTCAAGTGTACAACTAGTGGTACGACAATTACGGCGCCGAATAAAAACTATCGACATATGCTTTTGAAATTGAAAGCGTATAGAGTCACGTAAGATTCAATTTCTGTTTTAAAATAGGGTGCTTGTAGAATAATATTGTTTTCTTTCTTCTGATGTCTGAACCAATCGCCTCGGTTAGCTTCTTAGGTTTGTTACTTAAAACCCAACTTCAGGCATATCTCTACTTCTACGTCAGCCTGGAACTTCAGGCATATCTGTACTTCTACGTCAGCCTGGAAACAACATTAATTATATTTTGTTGATTATTACTACTTTAATGCTATAATGTAACATGGAATAAGAGGATTGTTAAGCTATGGATTAAACTGAGTGACTATCTAATTTGGATCCTGATAACACAATATTCTAAGTGTGTGTAATTATTTTTGGTCGCGAGCTAATTGCCTGTTTCTCATTCCCCCGTGGTCATCTTGACAAATTATTGTCTGAATTGGGCTGATGAACTATTTTCTCAGTATCTCAACCAGGTCCAGAGCTTGATTAAGTATAGACCATTTCCATTTCTCAACTGCAGCTTTTCAAAAAGATCGGCAATAAGATATAGTTAAAGCGTGTTTAAGGTATATACAGAGAGGAAAATTTCTTCAAAGGTTGACTCGTAGGTACGGGCCAGCTGTTTGACCAATCAAGAATGGCGGACACAACGAGTATAGTTGTTGGAAAGTCTAACTTTACTCGCAAAATATCAGGAAGCAGGAAGGAGTCGTGGCTGCAAAGAATAACTGTTGGCTTTACTCGAAAATTACCAGGAAGCTGGAAGGAGTCTTTTCTTACGCGTCGTGTCGATTTAGTCAAAAGGAGAATACAAAAAAGGTTCCTAAATGAATGAAGAATTTGAGAAATAAACTTGAAACGTAAACGTAAAATTTTAGTGGAGATTGATGATCTGTTTAAAGAAAATGTGATGAGATAAACTATGGAGAATCAATCTTGTTTTGAGTTGTAAAGAAAAAAAAAGGACTAGACATGAAGTGGAGGGGTCAGATAGATGGTTGAAAGTTGAAACCGAGTCTAATGTGACTCACTAGGCATTTGGATCCACACGCACGCAACACACATCTGCCCCTTTCCCAGCAATTCACTGCTTTGAATGGTTTTGGTTGTACTCGTTAGGAAATGGCATGAAGTGGTAATACACCGACCTTTGTCCCAGTCAAAAGAGTAGGCAATTAACTCGTGGTGATAAGAGTTTATCGCCCAAATTCAGAACGACGTATTTATGTACAAGACTATTAGCTTGTTATTGCATTTCCTAACAAAACTATTAGCTTTTGATGGACCGTAGGTTGTCAGATCATAAAACTCTCCTTTTTTTTAAAGGACGCGACAGGAACATCTCAAATTAATGAAAGCTACTATTGATCTAAGAGTTTGTTGTATTTTCAAAAGTCGAACTCTCGATCTTTTCATTAAGCGACGAAGGTAAGACTCTTCTTTTAATATACTACATTAGATTACAAGTGGGCAGATAATAATGTTAAGAAACCAGCTACTGCTCATTAGTTGAAGTAACAAACACTGGAAAGCAAAAACAGTACGTCCTCTTGTGAAATTCAGAAGCTGCTGGCCGGGTGGTAGAGTTAAAGGTCTAGCGTTGGACTCAACCCTTTTACTTTCATCAATTATAAAAGCGATCGAACAATATCTGGTGAGTACACATCCATTTTGATGTGGGTCATGTGGTTCAGACCCATGCGTTATGGCCACTCTCTTAGCGGGTACTAATCGATGAACCCTGATTAGTCCTTATAATGGGCCAACCCATTTGCAGCTGTGTGCCCCAGTGTAAGATATTTGTTTTAACATATTTATCGCCGCACTCTCTCCTCTTGAGTCTTGAATTAATGAAGTCCATCAAATGGGCTCAACTCGATGTTTGGTTTGGGATATTCAAGTTGTTCATAGGATTGGGCTAGGATGGAAGGTCTTTGGATTGTTGTTAGTGAATTAGGATTTGCCCATCACGAAGGATTAACATGAACGATAGGAAAAAATTAATAATTAAAAAATTAAATCAAAAAAATTTCAATTGTTTAAATTTTCAATTTATTTTTCAAATTTTTAGTTCAATTTATTTTAATAAATTTTATTGTTAAAAATTGATCAATTTATTACTTAAATGGTCAATTTATTTCTTAAATGCTCTAATACCAACGGTTATAAAATTAAGTGATTTTGATAAAAGGTCAGAAAAAAAAAATGAGTGAAAAAATAATGCTTTATAAGGAGCCCTTTGCTTCGTCGTATGCGATAGAAACCTGAATTGCTTCTCTTCTACCACCACAAACTTAGACAAAAAAGAAAGGAATAAGTGATGATATTTCATAAAGGAATGTCTTTTTCGTTTACATTTCCCTGTTTATATAACTTACCCATTCTATTACAATTAGAATCTCCCTCTATCTCCTAAAACTGTATGTTAACTTAAGTCCAGCTGTTACAACTAACTAAATCTTTCTGTGGCATATATGATTGTAATGTGCTTTCAGAATGAGTAATTTTGAAGTTATTAAAATTCTTATCAAACAGGCTTTGGTTGAAGATTAATAAAATGTTATTTTGTTATGTTAATTGAAATTATCTCTTTCGTTTTGGATATATTTTAATGCTTATAAAAAATTTAATGTTTATTTTGTTTAGGAGATAAAAAGTTGAGATTGTATCAAATTGAATTATTATTGGTCAAAATTATGAATTTTGAAAAAAGAAAGCAGATTCCTGGAGTGGATAAGGCTAGATCACGCTTAATTTGGAATTTAATTAGGAAACTTCTTTTCATCTCTATTATGTAAGGATTTGGATTTGTTTTAGATAGCGATCTTTGCAAGATAGAAGAAGACTAGGTTTAGAGTAGGAAAGAGAGAGGAGAACACGTCTTTCACCTCTCCAACACTCTTTTTCGTTTCTTCTGTTTTTTTTTCTTTTAATCTTTCATCTTTTTTCTATTTTTGGTATTAGAACAAAAGTCATATGTGGCTAAACTCAAATATTATGATTCAAGGAGATTTAAAACTCTAGTTGTAACATTGCGAGGTTTTGTTGTAAACTTATATTTATGTTTATTTCAAGTATTTATTCTTATATTTCATTAATAATTAATATTGATTGATCTAAAAAAATTAATTCAATGTTGATTATTCTAAAGTTATCAATGAATTCAATGATCTGTAATTACCCTGAAGGATTGGTACAAGTAGCAAATAGTTTATTTATAAAATTACATATTTAGAAAATAGTTTATTTATGAAATTACATATTTAACTTATGATAAACAAAAAATTAAGTTGAATAGTTGTAGCTATCTCAATTATTTAATTTAGGGTCTCGTCTTTTTCACCAAGCTTATTAATGTCATTTAATTGACATAGAATGTTATCATACTCAATCAATTGATGATAAGTTTTGGTTTAAATGCTGAGTTTGAATTAATTAATTTAGAAAATTTTTTAGACTTATTATAACTATCATAACTATTTGAATTGTGAAAATTAATCTTTTTAAACAAATTATCAGTGTTATAATTAAATGAGATCTTTTCTTTGAATTTGAGTTAAGTACTCTTGAATTTCTCACTTTTATATCCAGTTGATTTATTTTGAATCCTTGTTAATTTTGGTAAATTAGTTCATTAATTATAAACCTCCATTTTATTTTATTAATTGCAATTAAGAAATTAGTGTTTAGTTCATTTGATGAAAATTTGGTGCTATTATTGGGGAACTATTTTAGTTTTTTAGTTTCGTTGTGTTATTTTACAGTCTACTGCTAATCTTTTGTCTTGTATGACTCGTTCTTCTCAAGCAGGTGAAATGCAATATAATCTAGAAATTGAGAAGACAACGTGTCATTTAAGGAAAGAGACTAATCAAGGACACAGTCATTCACCTCTAAAAGTGTAAGTTGAGATAGATCTAACAATTAGTGAAAACTCCAATTTTCAAAAAGTTGAAGAAAATGTGGCAAATCCTAACACTAGAATGTTGAGGGAGTTAATGACACCAAATTTAAATGAACAATCCTTAAGCATATGATTTCTAGATGTAGAGGTGAATTTCAAATTGAAATATGGCTTGATTCACTTATTCCCAATTTTTCGTAACCTTGTAGGTGAAGATCCACATAAACACTTGAATGAATTCCATATTGTCTACTTTGGAATGAAGCCACAAGGGGTGACAAAAGAAAAATTTAATCTCAGAGCTTTTCCATTCTCATTGAAAGATAAGGCAAATAATTGACTATATTATCTTCCCCTTATCCCAGTAATAACATGAAATGAGATAAAAAGATTGTTTTTGGAGAAGTTATTTCCTGCATCACGAGTAACCAATATAAAAAAGGAGATATATAAGATAAGAAACTTCATCGGAGAAACATTTTATGAATACTAGGAGAGGTTTAAGGAGTTATGTGCAAGCTTCCTTTACCATCAAATTGTTAACCAACTTTTGATCCAATACTTTTACAAAGGACTATTGTCAATGGATAGGAGTATGGTTAATGCAGCTAGTAGAAGAGCTTTGATAAAACACCTAAAGCAGCTAAACAATTGATATCAAATATGGTTGAAAATTCTCATCAGTTTGAGATAAGGATGGATGGAGTTGTTATGCACGTGAATGAGGTAAGTAACATGAAACTTGAGGATAAATTTTCATATTTAACTCCTCTAATTAGTCAAATGACTATAGATCAATTGCAATTGGCATGAGTGTGCAAAATATACTCATTCTTTGGACTTCCTATAAACATGTTCCCTACATTACAACAAGACTTCTTTCAAGAAGCTAATGTAATAGGAGGATTTCCTAGTCAACATAAACAAAAATATGACCCTTATTCTAATGTTTATAATATAGGATGGAGGAATCATCCCAACTTTATCTATGGAAATCAATGAGGGCGAAAAAGATACCAATCTCACAATTTCAATAGATAACCTTAAGCCCCTACATATGCTCAATCTCAATCTTCAAATTTAGTTATGTCTTTGGATGAAATTGTTAAGGCACTTGCTACTAATTCTCAATAATTTTAACAGAAAATAAGAGCAAGTCCTCAGAACTTAGGAAATCAAATCAATCAATTAGCCACCTCTATTACTAAATTAGAAGCACAAACATCAGGAAAATTACCTTCCGAAATGGTGGTAAATTCTAAGAAGAATGTGAGTGTAATGCCTTTAAGAAGTGGTAAGGAAATTCAATTTGAATGTTCCTTATCAATGGAGGTAGAAAAGCACGATGAATAAGAAAAGAAAGATGAACCTCTAACTCAAGAATCAATACATGTCAAAGATGATTTATCTTCATCGATATCAACTAATGTACATGTACCTCCTTTCCCTAGAAGGTTGGTTAAATCAAAAGAAGAGAAACATGAAAGAGAGATCTTAGAAACCTTTAGAAAGGTTGAAATCAACATACTACTTCTAGAAGCCATCAAGAAAATTCTAAAATATGAAAAGTTCTTGAAAGAATTATACACAAATAAAAGGACGTTGAAGGATAAGGAGAGAATAATTTTGGGTAAAAATGTATCAGCTGTGATAAATAGAAAATTATACTTCATGTGTTATTAGTGATAAGGAAAATGAGCGCACTATTACTGATTTACCAACAAAAAAAAGAGTGTACTATGCTAGACTTAGTTGCATATATTAATGCATGTCATACTCAATTTATCAAGCTTTAAATTTAAATTCTTTGTAAGAAACTAATGTGATTATTCAGCTAGCTTATTGTTCTTATATGCATCCTATTGGTATTATTGACGATGTTGTAGTCCAAGTTAATAGTTTGATATTTCCAGTGGATTTTTACATCTTGAACATAGATGGAGATAATGTTGAACATTCATCTTTGATTTTGTTAGGAAGGCCGTTTATGAAGATAACCAAGACGAAAATTGACATGCATAAGGGTACTCTTTTCGTTGAGTTTGATGGAGAGATAGTAAAGATAAATATTTTTGACACCATGAAGTACCCCAATTTTCAATATATTTACCATATGGATATTGAGGGTTCATTTGTGTAGGAAATTTTTAAAGAAGAAAGTGTTGATGATAAGTTGGAGTTTAATGTTAAACCACAGGTGAACGAGTAAGTTGATGAAACTTGTGAAGTTGTAGAATCATTACAATTATTCTAATAGATTTGTAAACTTTAAATGCAAAAATTGTTATAACTCATAAAAAATATTGTCTTTTGATTTGCAGACTCCGAAGATAGAATTAATGGCCTTACCTGATCAACTAAAATATGTCTATTTGAGTGAAAGAGAGTCATTACCTATGATCATCTCAAAAAGATTGACTACAAGGTAAGAGGAAGGGCTAATAACACTACTTAAGGCGTACAAAACTGCAATTACGTTAAAGTTTAAGAAGAACAAAAGCCCTATTGAGCATACCAACATTAAATAATTACGTTTTTTAGAGGCAACTCAAATTTATTGGCTTATGGGGTAAATGGGTCTTAAAATTTGAAAATACTAAATTTCATAAGGCGTGATTACATCTTATGTAATTCAGTTGTCAGGATTAGAGACTCAAAATTTTAGAATATTAAATCTCATAAGACGAGGTCACGCCAATGTTATGAATACCGTACCGGGTTCGGTACCGAATTGAGTTATGAAACAAAACTGTACCGGTATCGGTTGGTACCGGGTACCGTTTCGGAAAAATTTTAAATTTATGAAATAGTCCTTAAAATTTTTAAAAATTACAAAATAGTCCATATTGGTATATTATACAGTTGTACTGTAAACTTTACTAGTTTACTGTTTACATCAACCATGCTTTCAAAAATCTTAATAACAAATAATAATGACAATTAATATGAAATAACAATAATTTTTCAATATTTTACATATAAAAAATAACCACAATTAATATAAATAAAGACAATTATCATCATACAATTATAAAATTAAGAATAATACAAAGTATTTAAA
>JANZLC010000201.1:30471778-30483036 GCA_026413385.1 Erythroxylum gracilipes | reverse complement strand
GCCTTATGAATGTTAGTAGTCTGTTTAGGTTTTAAAGAAACTTGTCCTTATTTTATTTAAATAATATTAATAAAAAAGAAAAATTAAAAATAAAATTAAAAAAATAAAAGTAAAATATAAACATAAACATAAAAAAATTTATTTTTAAGTTTATTTAAGTTATAATTATTATTAGTAATAAAATATTTATTATTATTTTAAAAACTTTGAAAAAAATGGGGGAAAGGAGAGGTAGGAGGGAGGGAAAATTTAGAAAATTTAGAAAAAAAAGTCCTCCAATTTTTAAAAATTTCCGGTACCGGTCGGTACCAACGAAAGTGGCCGGTATCGACTAGTATTTTTCACCGGTACCACTTATACCCGTACCGGTATCGATTTTCTGCTGGAACGATACGTACCGACCAGTATCGGCCGGTATGGTACGAAATACAAAACAATGGATCACGCTCTATGCGATTTAGTTTTCTGGAATGGAATCCTTAGAAATCTATAATACTAAATCTCATAAGGCAAGATCATACCTTATACGATTTAGCTTTCTTGAATAGAACCCCTAAATTTCCATAATACTAACATTCAGAAGGCGTGATCATGCCTTATGAATGTTAGTAGTTTGTTTAGGTTTTAAAGAAACTTGTCCTTATTTTATTTAAATAATATTAATAAAAACAAAAATTAAAAATAATAATTAATAAAAATAAAAGTAAAATAAAAACATAAACATAAACATAAAAATAAAAATAATTTATTTTAAAGTTTATTTAAGTTATAATTATTATTAGTAATAAAATATTTATTATTATTTTAAAAACTTTGAAAAAAAGGGGGGAAAGGAGAGGTAGGATGGAGGGAGGGAGTGAAATTTTGAAAATTTAGCAAAAAAGTCCCCCAATTTTTAAAAATTTTCGGTACCGGCCGTTATTTGACCAGTACTGCCACCGACGAAATTGGCCGGTACCAACCGGTATTTTTCACCGGTACCACCTATACATATACCAGTACCAGTTTTCGGCTGGAACGATACGTACCGACCGGTGTCAGCCGGTATGGTACAAAATACAAAACAATGGGTCACGTCCTATGCGATTTAGTTTTCTGGAATGGAATCCTTAGAAATCCATAATACTAATCTCATAAGGCAAGATCATACCTTATACGATTTAGCTTTCTTGAATGGAACCCCTAAATTTTCATAATACTAACATTCAGAAGGCGTGATCATGCCTTATGAATGTTAGTAGTCTGTTTAGGTTTTAAAGAAACTTGTCCTTATTTTATTTAAATAATATTAATAAAAAACAAAAATTAAAAATAATAATTAATAAAAATAAAAAAGTAAAATAAAAACATAAACATAAACAAATAAACAAATAAATACAATTATTTAATATTTTTAAAAAGAATACAACAACAATAAAAAAGCCCCAATATGTTTGTTTCTCTTTCAGTTGGTAACATCACAAGGTAGCTCCAACCACTCGCGTAAAGCACTAGGAGCACCAAAGCCACCCAACTCCAACACAACAACCTCACCAAATGCACACCCAGCTAACCAGTGGAAGCAATCAACATCAGTTGTAGCACCCACAACAACATAAGCCACCAAAGAACCAGATGCACCAATGAACCCACTGGTATTGTTTTAATATTCTATTTATTTTCCATTTATTTTTACTTCATTTTTATTAATTACTTTTAGTTGCTTTCATTTTAAATTACATTTTAGTTATTATTAGGTTGTTTTAATCATTTTTTGAATTAGTTTTATTTTATAATTGTTACAATTATGGAATGCTCCAAAGTTACTACTAGACAATGGTGAAAGGAAAGATTATGATGAATCCAACTGCATAAGATCAATCCGTTATAGAATCTACCACAAGTACTCATTAGAAGTGTGTTTAAATAGCCAAAGGATGTGATAGATTGAGAAGCAAAAGAGAATTCAATTATGTGTCACATGATACCTCTATATCCACTAACACCATAGTACATCTCGTTTCAGATGCTCACAACTCAGGGGAGACTTCTACTTTATGCTTTATTTTTATGATATGTAAGCATCTTATGCATATATTGGGGGCAATATATGATTTAGGTGTGGGGGAGCGAGTGTATATATGATGATGAACTTTATGATTTGTGCTTGAACTCATAAATACTATGATTCATATATTTATTATTCCTCATGATAGCCTCTTAATTTTCTATTTGTTCTTTATAAATAATCCTTAAGTTAGGATACATTTTGGGGTTAAGAAATAATGCATAAAATAGGCAAACATGATTAATGTTTTTCATTAAATTGATTAGTGTCTTTCATCAAATTATTTGAAGTATCTTGTTAGTTTTATTGAATGAAAGTCTACAAGATTTAATGCAATTTGACATCTACGTGAGCTCTGAGCCTAAGAGCATTCATCACATTTGTGCTCATACATTTATTTTTGTTATGTGTTATCAACATATCTTGTTTATGCTAGAACTTACTTTTGAATACATGTTGAGACCATTTTCTTAAAATGAATTTATGTATAAAGATAATAAGGGTACTTAAGATAACCATTTTTTAGCTAAACAATTTGAACCTTAATCTTTTTTTCTTGAATACTAACCTTGTTATAAGCCAATTTCACCCTTTTTTTTGTTGATGTCTTTAATGATTTTGAGCCCCTAAATTGAAGGAATTGTATAAAGCTTATTAGTTGCATAGGATTTTGACTATTTTCATGAAAAGTAAATTAGTTTATTAAGTTTGCATTATTTTGATTTTGATTTTTTATAGATTGGGGGGAGAAGTATTAAAAAAAAGAAAACACATCTCCTCTTTGATGTTTTTGTTAATAAAAGAAAAAAAAGAAAAGGAAAATAAGTGGTTGAAAAGGATCTTATTTGAATCAAATGAGTTTTATATTGATTTAAGTTGAAACTTCTATGCATAAGTTTGTATAATTTCCTTAAATTTATTTAACTTAAAAACTTCCTTTTGTCATACTTTACCTAAGCCACATTACAACCCTTATCAAGTCCCTTTGATTTATGCATTATGTTCATCTTTGTTGGTGGAGTTATGATTCATAAGCAAGCTTATAGAAATAACTCGCTATATTTTGGTTTGAGACCTTAATGAACTATAAACACTTCGAGTGTATAGAGTGAAATCTATGAGAGAGTGTCAAGTCTTGTTTTATTTTATTTTGATATAATTGATGAGATGTTATGTTTTTATCTAAAAATGTGTCCTATATTGTTATTTTATCCTAAACCCATAATGTGAATAGCTTTTGGATATTTCTAGATAACATGAAATAAGATGAGAGATTGTTACGAGGATGATCGATGTATTGAATTGATGTATGCTTGAAGACAAGTATAAGTCTGGTGTGGGAGAATAAAATGTTATTTTGTTATGTTAATTGGAATTATTATGGTGCTTAAATAAGAAAATTAATGATTGTTTTGGATTTATTTTGGTGTTTAAATAGGAAAATTAATGTTTGTTTTATTTTAGGAGATGAACAGTGGATATTGCTTCAAATTGGAACATTATTGATCAAAATCACGAATTTTGAATAAGTGGATAAACTATTGCAGTGTAAGAGATTACACCTAATGTTAGATTAACTTAAAGAGTTGAAATTCAATTAGGAAACTTCTTTCCATCCTTATTATATAGGGATTTTAATTTGTGTTAGATAGGGATCTTTGGAAGGTAGAAGGAGACTAGGTTTAAAGTAGGAAAGAGAGAGTAAAACATGTCTTTCACCTCTCTAACACTCTCTTTTTCGTTTCTTCTTAGTTTTCTGTCAACCTTTCATCTTTCTTCTATTTTTGGTGTTCAAATAAAAGTCATATGTGGCTAAATTCAAATATTCTGATTCAAGGAGATTCAAAACTCTTTGTAACCTTATGAAGTTTTATTTTAAACTTATATTCATGTTTTAATTCAAATATTTCTTGTTTTATGTTTTTATATTTCATAAGTAATTAATATTGTTTGATTAGACAAATTAATTTAATGTTAATTATTATATACTATCCATAAATTTAATGATCCATAATTGTCATGAAGGATTAACACAAGTAACAAATAGGTTATTTATGAATTTCCGTATTTAACTTATGATAAATAAAAAAACTAAGTTGAATAGTTGTAATTATCTCGATTATTTAATTTAAGACTTAGTTTTTTTCACTAAGCTTATTATTATAATTTAATTGATATAAAATGCTACTATACCAATAAATTAATAGTAAATTTTTGTTTAAAAGATGGGTCTGAATCAATTAATTTCAAAAAATTTGAGACTTATCATAGTTAACATAATATGTTTCGAACTACCTAAATTGTAAAAATTATTTTTTAAAAACCAATGATAATTGTTATAATTAGATGAAATCTTTTTCGTAAATCAAAGGTAATTGCTCTTAAATTTTGTATTTTTATATTCAATGAATTTATTTTGATTTTTTAATTCTGATAAATTAGTAAATTAATCATAAACTCCTATTTTATTTTATTAATTGCAATTACAAAATAGTGTCTAGTTTTACTAAAATTCGACTTGGTTTCACAACTACTACTTAATTTTGAAGACTTTGACAATCCGTTCAATAATAAGTCATTTGTGCTTCAAACCTTAGTGGCCTCTCCTGAAGTTCCTTCTAATCTCCCATTTCTTTGGTTGAGCTAGAAATGCAGATTGATGGTCTTATTTGGTCCAATATAACGGATTTAATACAACGAAGATCAATTCAAAAAATAAGGTTTTGACCTACCTCTGTTAGAAATGGTGAAGGATTCGAACTAGGACTGACAATAACAACAAATTTCAAGACTGAAGTAACTTGGAGAATGGGTAAAGTTCAGAATTTGGCAGATGGAACTAATAGTTAAACTCTCAGGAAACAGAATGATTAAAGATTAGTTCGCCGGTTGAAGGATCAAAAGAAGCTTCAATTATGGCAGAACTACGTCCACCTGTGTTTTCCACTTCCACAGGCCATGGCAGCAGCTTTACCCCTTGCTTCCAATATCTTTGATCTGATAGCATATCAAATGAGATAAAGTGAAAGCAAGATAAGAAAGTTCCTACAAATCTTAACCCTTCATCGAACATACCAAAAACTGAGCAATGAGGAGATTAAGAATATACCTGGACCTGTGGATATTACTACACAATCCTTTGTGTCCAACACCCAATCGATCCACAAGGCAAAACCATGGCATATCCCGGATTTAGTAAATTCAACCTGCAATGAGTAAAGATTGTCGGAATAGTAAGGATAAAACAAGACAATGACAAAGACATCATGTTACAATCGGAATTGATCCTGAAATCTCATTTCAAGCATCAATTTTTGATACGTAGCAGGTAGCATAGAGATGAAGATAAGTGGCAGGAAAATTCACTTCCATGTGCTTAACAAATGTATAAACATAAAGAAAACAATTCCTTTTGGAAGAGGAAGAGTGAAAGCGGGTTAGAATGTTTGTAGTGGATCCTTCTCACATGAGGGGGACTGCCTTCTGCATACTCCTTTTAGTTAGTTTAGGCAGAAACACAATTAAATTTAAGAAGAGTCAGATTAAGTACCTTAACTGAGCCAACCTCTACTAACATGTAAATACTAAAAAGGTCTAATCATGACTCTTGGCAGGTCACATTGCTTTAATCATTCATTATCACATTTTCATTTGAGGCAATCGTGTCGTGCGCACAAAATATGCAATGAACAATCATCATATATCTAACGATATTGCCACACAAGTTCATGTGCATGTAAAAGGAGGGCACAATATTCCGACAAGAGAGAGAGAAGATTCAAAAACAATCTTCAGCTATTGGTGAGAGTTGAAGAAACAAACTAATTAATTACGACAAAACGTAGATCTATTCTAGTGCGCATAAAAAAATAAACTAGTACCTGGACTTTTCCATAGCATGAACTCATTGGTTTTGATAAATCAAAGTCCATTAGTGTAAGAGTGTCACTGAGTACCTGAGTACTCCAACGTAGATGCATTAATAACATTGTTACAAACAATGTTCTAGAACATGTAACAACTCTGTATCAGCCATCAGGGAATATCGAACCAAATTAGAGAAATTACCTGTGTCTCCCCACACTGCCAGATAAAGAAGGGTAAAAGAGGAACCTCTTGGCCTGCAGGTAATTCACCACATGCACCCAACGTTGAATTCACAACTGAGTGATCAAAACCTTCAATCTTATTTAGGCAGCAACGACTCTTCCAAAGATCCTAAATACATGGGTTTCCAAAATCAAACACTTATGTCAAATAACATGCTTAGCAAACAGAGAACCCTAAGTGTAAATTCATACCGGGAGAGACATGGCACATGCTCTCAGTATTGCTTTACAAGGTATTACCACCGCACCATTCGCAAGAACAGAATCAAGTATGGTCCGTTCCTTCCTGAATTACAAGTTCATTTGAAGAAGGCAACTTATATGCATTGCTAGAGCTGAATAAACAGTAAAATTTTAACATGCATGTGCTATATCAGACAATGTATACAAGCATTATAAAGCAGTAAGATACTAACATGCCTGTGCTATATCAGGTTACATATTTAAGCATTAATATGGTAAGATGTTAACAAGCATATGCCGTATCAGATATTGTATAAGCATGAATGGAAAAGTTAGATGTTAACATTCATGTTCTGTATCAGACATGAAATATAAAAATATTTACCAAAATCGCAGGTTTTGCCACGGAAGCATCCCATCATTTCCATGGTAGTAAGGTTCTCCAATCAGCAAATCAACCTGAAAATCAACATGTTTGAGCAAAGGGGACAAGCTAATCCTTACTTGACAACTGAATGGACATGGAATTTCAAAGTCATACAAGTATGATAGTGAATTACCTTCCTCTGACAAGTATCATCTAGAGTCAAGTTTTTTTGCTTTAGAACAACTTCTACACGATCTGCAGCAAAACCATTTGCAGTTGCAACAGCCTGCAGATATTGGGCACCCCTTTCCCGAAGACCAGGAAATAATGACAATACATGTGATGATTTTGACAGATGTGCAACAAGAAGAGTCAAGAAAAGACTGTCATCCGCAACAACACATAGTGGATCAACACTTTTCTGCAACTGCAAAATGCACCATACTTCAGAATGAAAATACAGACAACACACAGAGAGAGATGAGGAGAAGGAAAGAATGCTTACAGCATATCTTAGAGCTGTTACCATTGAAGACCTCCATTTCCTGTCCCCATATATTGCAATTCTTTCCGGGGGAAGTACGAGGTGAAAATCTGTATTACTAAAGTCCTGCAGCTTCATCTCTTTAGCTTGAGTTGCAACATCGTATAGGATTCTAGTTTCAGTATGAAAAGCATGAAACAGAACCTCTTCACCCTTAGATATGGGCATACCTTCCCCTGGGATGAACCATACACACTGTTTCCAATGATCACACCAATCAGCGATACCTGGTAGTAATGCATGAAAGGAAGTTCAGTGGTTTCCCATTTTGTTCTTGGGATCCATTGTAGGTCAATATAGTGTATACTCTCACCCTTGTCTACCAAGAGGCTCCTCTGGGATTTACAAGCACTAATGAAATAACCTTCATTAATTGCAAATATATGAAGCATAAAGTTCAAGAATACAGAACTAATCAATGTATTGGCCAAGTCATTGAAATTTAATCAATCCAAAACTTCTCAAGTGCGTATAAGAAAGCAAAGAGAAGAGAACAATGATGTTAACTTTGAATTGTTTATTCTCCAAGGCTAGATAGGCTAACTAATTGATACAGAAACGAAAAAAGGCTAAAATATCCTTAAGTTGAACACTAGAATATATAGCTCTTGCGTAAAAAAGATGACCAAACTTTTGAAGAGTTTTATTAAAATAAGAAACCTCAAAAATCTTTGCAATGATATAAACTTCCAATGTCCTTTTAATATCTTTATCTCCCAATCCACAGCTATTCTTACAAAAGTTCAGTGACAAAGATGTAAACCACAACAAGTGAATGGAACATAAGTGGCTCACCCATTTTTGATGGTGATCCTATCCATCTAGGGGCAGTGGAGTAAAGAATCGCCCCTTCACGATCAAGTTGAAGTATCCACCTGAACCACATAAAGAACAATGTCAGGAAAATAACTAGACCCACACAAAGTTAAAGAAAAGGCATCCAGAATGCTTGAGTATCAGAAATTGTAGACATATGTTTGGAGGTTGGGCGACGGGTGGAGGGGGATGGACGAACTACAATAGATAGACTTTACAAACACGTCAAAATATGTTTTTTAAACTAGTGAATTCTAGGTCAAAGTAAAGCAACCTACTCCAGACTCGTCCTCGACAAAATGTGAAAATAAGGACTAAAATATTTACCATGACACTACAGCGTGAACTCTACCATCATCAGTTGCCTTGATGACCAGTTTAGTTTCCCCGTGGCTAGCTGGTCTTTTCCCAAAGTCAAATTCAAAAATTTTGAAGGGTTCTGACAACTGGATGAATCTTAAATTGAGTAGAAATTAAACCACTTGCGCATTTGAAAGATTTATAATAGTGAAAACCTCATTACCAGTTTTAGTTCTCTTGACAAGGCATCACAATGCATGGGATATTGTTGCAAACTGACACGTAAAATAGTATCCGATCCAGTAGGAATAAGGTGAATGCCGTCCAACGCTGTTGCTTCATTATTATGTAAATCATGAAGCTTCCATAGGAATGTACTCTCAACTAGCTTAGGGAGGAGATAAAGAAAAATTTGCAGAATAGAAGTTAGTGCACCTATGTGAGTATGGAAAAATCAGAAAGGTCTTCACTCAAATTATACAGAATTCACTACAGCAAAAAGAGTAGCTAAAAAGCATAGATGAAAATGTCAAGAGTTAAAAATAAGCTCGTGGAATGAATTTGAAATCAGTAACGTAACAAGGCAACACGTAGGGAAAAAATAGAAGTTTAGCTGCCCAGTTCAGCTAAACCCAATAATGTTTGCAATTAGTTAGGTTTGCAATTTCCATAAAAGCACCAAAACATTTTGTAAATGTCCCATACATATCCAAAAACAGTAACTAGAAGATGCCAAATCAACGCATGTTGATCACTTGATCTATTGCTATAAACATTAGGCCATTAGTAAATCAATGAAAACTAAGGGCAGATAAAATGAGTAGTTACTAAGCCATGATTTACTTAGTACTCCTCTGTTTTATATTCAAGAATCTTGGATAAATTACCCTTGCTATCATATAGATTTTCATCTTTTTATCTCGTTCGGATAGATGTTGCAGGCATACACTAAATATCCCAAAGTTATTCTTGCTGGTACTGAGAGTTTCCCTGAGGCCAATAAAAGCATATTCTGCTTTGACAATAAACTGGTAAACATTGAGCTTTTAACGTGCAATGGATAGTCACTTTGACATAATTAGTTGGCTCTAATCCTCACATAAACTTTGATTCACAGAGAAAAGGTTAGATCATTAACTTAAAAATTTTACGCCAGGATATTTAAATGTTCGTCAGTCTATGATCAGCTACATAGCATCATTGACATTCAAATTATAAACTTAAGGGCAACAACAAAAAACAACAATGATCATCACCAAATTGCATGGGAAGGGCTAACATGCAAGTCAAAAGCATCAGAACTAATACTATAAAATTCAAAATAAAAGGGAGAAAACGGAAATGAAAGGAACAATAGACAGTCTAGCGATATACCTGGCCATAAGTAGTTACTCGGTATGGTACAGTAAGTGGCTTATCCACCAGCAACTTGTCATGCGCATGCTGCAATGTTGGTATTAACCCCTCTCCCAACAGCTCCGAGTCTAGTATCTCAGTAACCTGCAACGAAAACGAAGATGCTAGTTAAACCAAATGGCTACGCTTTGCATTCTATTGCACAATTAATTAGTGTTTGAGTCATATTTCTTTCCCGTGTCATCGTGCTTCATAGACGCTTTAGCCAATCGGTAACACTGCTATAAACTCTAAACAGGGAATTACTAATTAGTACTCACAAGAACATCGGCACGCGACGCAATGTCTACACCAACTTCCACCTCATCGGAACGCTTATTAATAATCTTCACATCTTTAGTCATCCCATTGATATGAAGCACCTTTCGCATCAATTTCACCATCGGAAGATACGACTCACAAGCTGTGACCAAAGCTTCCGACTTGTCGGCACCCATAGCCCGTACAGCCATCATTGAGAGCAACCCAGTTCCCGCTCTGCACCGGTTATACAAAAGTTAACATTTTTTAAAAAAAGAAAAAGAAAAAGGGAAAGAACCAGCAAGACAAGACAAGAAATGAGTACCCGATGTCGAGGACATGACAAGGTTTAGTAATGGTCTTGTCAATCGCTTCACGAAAAGTTTTGTTTCGGGTGGAGTCGTTAAGCATGTCAAGATACGACGTCGAAGCGAGAAGCGCAGTTTCTTCGCGTTGGTCATCTTCGATGACTACCCACTCGGCGTTCCCGGTGAGTGGATCGAATTTGAATTGGAAAACGCGCTGAGTTGATTCGGAGGTCATGGCTCGGAGTGGATAGCAGGCGAAGAGAGGGAATGGTGGGTGAAAGATAGTCGAACTCAAACGAGTTAGGAAAGAAGGTGTTTTTAGGGTTTTGGAAATGAGGGGAATCATGAGATCGACGGCGGAGGATGAAGTGTCATAGCGTTGGTGCTGATCGTCGGCGTAGTTGTTTATTGCTTAGGTTGCTTCACTTTGAGTAAGAAGCAGAATCGGAAAAGAAAATGGCGAAAATGGTCAAACGGATTAAACAATAATGCATTTTAAAGAAATTTACTAAAGAAGTCAATCCGATTAACCAAATTGAATCGATTTTTAATATTGTTAAAGGAAAATCTGTGACATGAATTTTGTATGTCAAAAAAATTATATTCCAATTAACTACAGATTTTAGATATTCTTAACCAAACTGAAAAACTACGAAAAAGATCTAAAAGTCAAAGTATTGTCTGTTATAAAAGATAGAAATATATGGTGTGCCAAATGCACCACTTAATTATTAGTGCACCAAATGCACCACTTAATGGTTAGTGTGCCATTTCTATTATCATGATAGTATTTTATTAGAAATTTTGTACTATAAATAGAATGGTTAACTTGATGTAAGTGATACCAATTCATAAGAAGAATTATATTCTCCTCTCTCAAATATTCTTAAGTTTTAGTTTCGGTTTTATAACACGTTATCAGCACGAA
>JANZLC010000201.1:30440519-30453537 GCA_026413385.1 Erythroxylum gracilipes | reverse complement strand
TCAAATCCATAAATGTATGAACATCAAAATAATGAAAAATTCCTTTATTAATCATAAAATGATTTGTACAATAAGTGATAAAGGTGATTGCCTTTAGAACACTTCTCTAACAAACTCCCACTTGTACTAAAGCCAATCACCTTAATATCTAATACCGTAGAGATGAATATATGGGATTCACTAGTTACAAAATTTGTGAAAATGGAAGAAAATGTTAGTGACTTGCAGTTGAAAGCTATATTAAGGAAGTATGAAGAAATTTTCATACATTAACTAGAAGGCATGAAAGGAATCAAACTATAGATGGTGATCCATAAGATAAATGTTAACCTAATTTTAATTCTATAAAATAAAACATTTAAATTCTTACATTACAGAGATGACTTCATATAAAGGAATAGATGGATAAATCGATGTCCTAGATGGTCGGCGAATATAACAATGGAGAAAAAAAGTGGATGGGAAATGGAGGATGTACGTTGACTTTATTAACCTTAATAAAACATTTCTAAAAGATAGTTATTCCTTGATCAAGATTGATTTTTTATATATGCGATAGTAGGTCATGAATGTTTGAGTTTCATATATGCATATTCAAGATATAGCCGAATTTCTATGTATGAAGTGGATAAAGAAAAGACATCATTTGTGGCACAAAGTATAAAGTATTATTATAGAGCGATGTTATTTAGATTAAAAAATACAGTTTCCACCAACCAAGGCTAATAAATAAGTTATTCAAGCCTCATTTAGGTAGGAATATGAAGGCCTACATCGTTAATATAATAGTAAAGATTTGAAAAAAAAAAATCATATTAGAAATATATGTTAATGCTTTGAAATTATCCATAGGTAATGGATTACCTTAACTCACAAAAATGTATTTTCAAAATATCATAAGGGAATTCCCTTGGTTTTATGGTAAGATAATGTAGCATAGAGTTCAATCTTAAGAAGATAGAAGTGATATAGATGATGACTCCTATGAGCTCTAATAAAGAAGTACAAAGACTTCCTAGGATGATGGAAAGTTTTTCTAGGTTTCTTTTCTGGTCTATTGATCATTATCCATCTTTTTCATATGCTCAGACAAGAAAATTGATTCAACTTAGGACCAAAATGCCAACAGACTTTTGGTCAACTAAAGGCATATTTACTAAGCACCTTATGATATTTAGCTTATTCCTCAAGAAGGTAATTCAACGACAAACCACTTATCAAAATTAAGGCATAAGAAATTTAAAATAAAGGAATCTTTTATGAAGATAGAGTTGATCCTACTAACCTAGAACTTCATATAAACCATGTTCAATTACCAAAAAATGAGTCAATAAGGACAATAAATCAACTTATATAACAATAGAAAATTGCAAAGTGATGCTAAGAATAAAAAAGAATCAAAAATAGAATTGCAAGGTACACAGTAATTAACAAAAAACTTTATTGGAGATCTTTTAAAGATGGATGCACAAGAACTTATAAAGAAATGTTATATAAGTTAACATTATTCTAATCTTCACCACAAGTTGATATTTGATTATACACCTATATGCAGTCTAATCTCATTTTTCCAATAAGGAATGTATATCTTGGGACCTTTTCTTACGATCATTTAATTGGTAAAGTTCATACTAGTATCAATGAATTATTTTACCAAATGGGTTGAAGTTGAAGTTTATGCCTCTATTATGACTAGAATGATCAAGCTATTCCTACAAATTAACATCATCAGTTGATATGGATTTCTCCTAATCATTGTTACAAATAATAGACTCTAATTTAATATCAAAGGGTTCCAAAATTTTTGTAAACAAATTACAAATAAATAGTACTTTACGTATATAGCTCATTATCATCTAAATTTCTTGGTGAGGTGATTAACAAAACTATCTTATAAGACATGAAAAAGTATTGAAATATTTGAAGGCACATAGGTACATTAGATCCTTTTTATTTTATGGGCATGTCACACCACATCTAGAATTCTGACTAAGATGTTCTTTTATAGAGATAATTCTTTAAACGACTAATTGTTCTTTTATAGAGATAATTCTTTAAATGACTAATTATTAACTAGAGGTAGGATTACTCAGCCAAAATGAAGAAAGAAACAACTTTAACATCCTTTATGCCTTCTTGCGTACTTAGTTCTAAGTACTATGACCTTACCACTCACTTTTGTGATGTTGGTATTTTTTTGTAAGAGTTTCCAAATATAGGAGAGAATAATATTATGCCTTTCATCATTTTTGTAATCAAATGATTAATTATAGCATTTATAAGCTCTCTAAATTAGGAAAATGTGAATGGATTTCAATATTGTCTGTATTTGGTACAACGATCTTAGAAACTAATATGCAATTGATTTCTAAGGATGAATTTATAATTTAATAAATTTTAGGGTTCTACTTTTCAAGTTTTACTATATTTTTTATGTTTATACTAAAGACCCAAAAGCATGATGATGATAGTTATTTATTAATTCAAAGGTGATTTATCTATATGCAAGAGGTGATGGATGCAACATATATAAATCCAATTGAGGATGTTATTATTACATTGCTAAATTGTCTGGTTGATCCAAAGCTAAATCTCCAAATGGATAAAAGCAATAATGGAGCCCCAAATAGGGAGAAGCAGTGAGAGAGAGAGAGAGAAACTAGAAGTAATTGTAAATAACATATTGAGATTTCAAATTTCATAGGTTTAAAACCCTAAGTCAAAAAAGATTAAGGTTTTAGGGATTTATGGAAAGTTATTGGGTTCCAAAATTAAAATAAAAATAGCCATATTAATAAGTTTTAATGAAATCTGACAAAGATTTAGGGTTCCATCAGTTTAAAGGCTAAATTATATCATTTGTAAAATATTATAATCTTTTCAAACATTGACAAATATTAGGATCTAACTTAAATTTTAACGAAACCTTAAGGGTTAAAATTTCCTTCCTTCCTTAAGTTTATCATTAATATAACAAGATTTTTTAGATAAGGAAAAATGCACTCATAAAAGACATTGATGTGTGTTTGTGAATATCATATAATAAATATTTTGGTTAGAGAAAATTACAGTCCCAAAAAATATTAATATTCCTACATAACAATGTCTTGTTTAAGGAAGAACATGGCCATAAAAGACATTAATATGCCTTTAACACGATTATGCAATCATATATGTTTTAGCTAAGGAAAAAGACACTCATAAAGATGTAGATACGTCTTTTTGATGATTATGCAACTATTTTTTATTAAGAAAGAAAACACTCTCTGATCTATCTTTATGCAATTGTATGACAATATTTATGAAGTTAATTAGGGAAGAATGAATAAATAAAAGACAAATGTAAAAGAGCTTATCTATTGATTTTGAAAGTAGAGTACTATATATATATATGTATGTATGTATCTATATCAAAAAATCAAAAATTTATAATGCATCCCTCAATAGCTAGGGAGAACTATGAAATGTATAGGCCCGAAAATATAGCAAAGAAAACATGAAAATCACTTTAAGGGAGCCACTTTGGAAGTTGAGGGTCTCTAGATTTGGACATCTCACCTTGTGATTCACCAATTAAGTTCTTTAAACTGTCAATAAAGTCATATTTGGTCATATAAAGCTACAGGATGGATTCTAGGTAGGTAGATAGCTTACATCTATCACCATGTTCGAATGCTTTGAATCTATGAGCTCCTTAAACTTATTGAAATCCTCAATGAATAATATGGACATGTTATTATACTTCCAAAGTCTCAAAAGACTTGCTTTTGAGGAAGTCATAACACATGTCAATCTTGTACTCCTTCATAGTAAAGTACTTATTTTAGTTACATGAAATTAGGTACATTTTTTATAATATACAATTAGACTATGAATTTTAGTATAATAAGGGCTTCAATATGCTTATCCATTTTCCCAATCTTCAAATTCAGCTTCTTCTTGGTCTTTTTGTAAGCCTTGGTCATCTTCATGTTGCTATAAGAGAGATTGTCCATCTTTGCACCAGTTTTATCATTAAAGACCAAAATACACTAAAAAGCCCATAAAAATAACTAGTATAAGGATTTTATACATGATTTAACTAAAAAGCTCAATGAAATTATACCTTAATCAAATTCATTTATTCTTGGTAATGTATAACCTCCCAATAGTTCTTTTCCATCAATTTCTTATTGTAGAAAAACATGATGCCCTTATGAATCTAACTTCCAACAAGAGGTTGATCAAAGAGACAGTTGCCCTGATGAGGTCATATTTTGAAGAGAACACCTCTTCCTTATGTCTAAGTCTCTTCCAATATCCTTAGAAAAAGCAAGCTAGGAGAAAGTTAGCTTAATAACCTTAGTGGAGGCTTGGGGAGAAACCTTTTTTTTCCTCTATTTGACACAAACTTAGTATGAGTTGCCCTCTAAGTTTGTTGGGCCTCTTACAACATAACCCTCTTCCTTTTGTTAATGATATTATCCTTATTATGGACCAAAAAGATAATTTTTCATATATCATCCTTATAAAAATACACACATAGTACTTAGCTCTTCAACTATTTTTATTATTAGTCTCAGATGGCATATGAAGGGGAAATAAATTGTGTATTAATTTTATGTCCTATTTGTAAACTAAAGGATGAATTGTCTATTATAATGAATAGTTATGAAAAATTAATAAGAAACATTATAATAGTAGAAGAAAGTAGACAAAGGGATATAAAGTCATTTCATAGTAGTTCAGTCGTCTAGGTCCACTTCTTATGCTTTACATAGGAATTCACTATATTCTTCCTTTAATTGGTGAAAACCCTTTGTAATATATATATTTGCTAAGCTCAAGAGTACCCATTTATAAATCTTGTTCAAGCTCAAGAAGATCTATCATAATGTGTATTCTAAGAAACTTTCTTAATTGCTAAGTTAGTAACCATATACAACTTAAACCTTCCCTTTTATCAAATTAATAAACTAAGGCTTAATATACATTATGAAATGTACATATCCACGCTCAAATGCTTTGTTTAGCATCTCAATGCTCTTAGTAGCTCTCAAGTATGCCAAACGTTCTTTTCATAACTCAATTATGATTTAGTTATACTTAAAATTAGCTCAAATAGTTGTTAACTCCAGGGACTCTCCTGGCTTAAGTGAGGTCGCGAGTTCAAACCGCTTTCATGTATGCAGTCGTTTAAAACTTAGAGCCAGAGCTTTGCCTCACAAAAGGGACCTACCCTGCTCTAGCGGAGATTAGTCTGGGTGTAGATGGCTTAAAAGTGTCTTCTCATAATTGAGACCTACCTAAGACACCTCGTGAAAAACAAAAAAAAATGATTAACTTTTATACATGTTCTCCTAGCCAAAACACACTGTTTGGAGTACTTTCTAGTTGAATCCCTACTTGAACAAAATCTAAGGAGTACTATCTAGTTGAATCCCTGCTCGAACAAAATCCAACTTTTACAACCTTTTAAACCCAAAATTAGCTCCCCAATCATAATTCTCGGACTAGTTCGTGAATAATGCTTTAATTAATACAAATTGCAATTAATGAGCAATGTTTGGATAATAATAGCTTAGCCTATTCACGATTTCTAACAATACCTATTTATACTAAGTTTTCCAATATTTCACAATAGTCCAACTCTTTTTTAAGATTAAAACACACTCTTTTATAAAAACTTAATTAAAAACTTATTGGAGCACCCTTTCTCGCCTAGTGCAATTATTAATGCAACAATTAGTGCTAAGTTGTTGGAAGTTAACTGGCATGCAATACACTTATTATTAGTAGACTTTTTCTTTTTTGTTAATAAATTAACATTAAATGACTGAAGCAAAATCATTAAATTGGTGTAGGAGAAAGAGGCAATTAATCTCTTGAAGTCAGACAGTCAATGCTTTGAAATTAGACACCATTTGCTGAAGTTAGATAACTCTTTAACATACTTTTCCTCTCTTATTATGCTACTATCACAGAATGTTTCCTGTTACCGTAGACAGGCCTTCGAGACTGGGTGTAATTAGATTCTTAACCACTGTCCATCCTTTAGAGAATTCTTTTATCATGTTAATAATACAGTTCTTGATCTTTCTGTAAAAATTAAAATTTCTTGTGCTATTTTACGAGAACAAAACCATCCGTCAGAATTCAGAAACCATCTGCAGATATGTTCAATGGTCATTCAACTAAAGATTAACAAAAAGGACCACTTGAGAGGCAGATGAAGGTATCAGGCATAATAAACTAAAATCTGTCTGCCTAAGTTAAATTAGCTACTTCTTGTCGCATTAAACCCATTTGGTCAACTCAGTACAACAGCTAATGTTTCTCCACCTTTTGACTGCTGGACCCGGCTTAGAATGCCTTGGATTGACTTCACTTTCACTTTTGACTTTTGAATTGCTTCTTGATTTATTGTTCTTAATCGTCCCTAAACAACACACTTCTCCACCAACCTCTTCTCTGTATATCATTAAACCAGTAACCTACTCATCATTCAAATATGGTGACTCTTAATGCTTATCCTAAGCGGGGCAAATCCCGGAGCATGTTACAGCCGCTTTGCTTCATACTGAGAAAGTGTACACTTCGCCATAATCTCCCCAAACATTTTATATACTACTGTATTGACTATTGAGTACTTCTTACACATTAAATCTCAATTACCAGAACCTTCCTACTCTCTCCCCTCCTGCTCCACTGCTTAGCCCCCTTATATACAGCCCATCTCTCACTCCTTTTTTCAAAGCCTAATTTTAAATTCTCTCTCTCTCGGTGAAAGCTCTATTTTTGCTCATGGCTACCTCCCATAGTTCCTTGCTCTGTTTCTTGCTCTGTTTTTCATACCTCTCTGTTTCATTCTCTAAGATTCTTTTCATGCCTCTAATACACTCTTTATCCAAAACCCAGTTCAGCTCCACCAACCACCTCCTCAAAACCACCTCCGACCGCTCCGCCACTCGCTTCCGTCACCAGCACCGCCAACAATCCAGTCAAGGGCAGGTCTCTCTGCCTCTATCTCCCGGCAGCGACTATACTTTATCCTTCATTCTCAATTCCCACCCTCCTCAATCAATCTCTGTTTATCTTGACACGGGTAGCGACCTTGTGTGGTTTCCTTGTCAGCCCTTTGAATGCATTCTCTGCGAAGACAAAGCAACTGAAACGAATTCTTCTTCGACACCCAAAATCTCCTCCTCTGCGAAAACTGTCCCCTGTAAGTCTTCTGCATGCTCTGCTGCTCACTCCAAAATGCCAACTTCCGACCTTTGCGCTATAGCCAACTGCCCATTAGAGTCCATAGAGACGTCCGATTGCCGATCATTTTCCTGCCCTCCGTTTTATTACGCGTATGGGGACGGAAGCCTCATAGCGAGGCTATACCATGACTCTGTGACACTCCCATTGGCGGCTCCGCCACTTGTTCTCCATAACTTCACCTTTGGCTGTGCTCACTCTGCCCTCGCTGAGCCTGTTGGGGTAGCTGGGTTCGGTCGTGGCGTGTTGTCCTTGCCTGCACAGCTCGCTTCTTTCTCTCCTAGGTTGGGGAACCAGTTTTCGTACTGTCTGGTGTCTCACTCGTTTGATTCTGACCGAGTTCGTAAACCGAGTCCTCTCATTCTTGGCCGGTATAGTGAAAAAGAGAGACGTGTTGATGCTAGTGTGAAACCTGATTTTGTGTACACCGAAATGTTAGATAACCCAAAGCACCCGTATTTTTACTCTGTTGGATTGGAGTCTATCTCTATTGGAAAAAAGAATATTCCGGCTCCGGAGTTATTGAAAAGGGTCCACGGCGACGGAAGCGGTGGCGTAGTGGTGGATTCTGGGACCACCTTCACTATGTTGCCAGCGAAGTTGTACAACTCCGTTGTGACTGAGTTTGACAACCGAGTTAGCCGATTCTACGAGCGAGCCAGAGGTATTGAGGACAAGACAGGGCTTGGTCCGTGTTATTACTACGACAAGGTAGTGAGTGTGCCTGGCGTGGCGTTACATTTTGTGGGGAACGGATCGAGTGTGGGGCTGCCAAGAAGAAATTACTTTTACGAGTTTTTGGACCGTGGTGATGGGGCGGGGAAGAAGAGGAACGTTGGGTGCTTGATGCTGATGAACGGTGGAGATGAGACGGAATTGAGTGGTGGTCCTGGGGCCACTCTGGGGAATTACCAACAGCAGGGGTTTGAGGTTGTGTATGACTTGGAGAAGGGAAGGGTGGGGTTTGCCAGAAGGCAGTGCGCATCTTTGTGGGATAGCCTGAACCAGAACTAAAGTGCGCAGGTGGTTAAGTCACACGTGCAGCGTACTTTGAAAATGTAAAATTGTACATTCGTGGTAAATTAATTAGCCTCCAAAAATGAATTTAAAAAAGAACATAAATAAAGACCTTGTACTATATCTTTGTGTTCATAAATAGCATATAATGTAAGTACGAACTAGAGCTGAAGAAAGACCTAAATTTGGTTGAAGAAGAAGAAGAATGTTCGTATCTATGCAACTTGAGAATTCAAATTCAAATTCAATGGACGCATAGTTATTGCAAACACGAAAGAAATTCGTCCTTGTTAGATATTTTAGGGGAAAGGACAAACGATATTTTCCATTCGGTAACATCTCAGTACTGCGGCTGGTCTTAAATTTGACAATGAAGATCCGGGCCTCCGATTTGGACCAGTGCTTCTTATATACACTCATATGATATGATCTGATCTGCTATGTTATGTTACAAAAGATCTTTGTAATTTAATAGGTCCAAGGCGATCCACGGGTTAAAGTTGCCCTCGTCTCAATTCAATGTAAAACACTGTTTGGTTCAGCATCAGGATCCTTAAAAAGCTTGTGGCGTGAACCCTCGGGCAAGAAATGGATAAAGTTATAGAGCTTCCGCTCCAGGCAACTGTAGCTATCTTTTGTACCAATGACAAATCGATGTCTCTGAGAATTCTTGTTCTTTATGTGAATTCTACATCTTTGTGTCTAGGCTTGATTGACGTATACTGCCTCCTCGAGCGTAATTACTGTTGCTAGTATGAGATTCTGAAGGCCTTGCTAAACAGGTAGGCTTATTCCAGTGGATTCCTGTGAAGGTGGCTCAATTACTCGACCACTAAAAGTTGATGACAGTTGTTCACGAATCTTTTCGTACCTACCTCTTCTTGGTGTCTGTGATGGCGAGAAATGAACTTTGATTTTGGCAATGTGTTACATCAAGTACGAAAGGATACAATTATTTGAACTGATAACTGGTTAATTGGATTGCATCAGAATGGAGCGCTCTTAAAAATGATTTAATAAACATATTTAATTTATATTTTCTTAAGTATGGGATTAATCACGAGCAGCTCGCCTCTTAGTCGAGCGGGATGACAATCCTTTGAGCTGAAGGATCTGTTTTGACCAGGAGAGTATTCATTAACAACTAACAATCACGAAGAGCAAAGCTAGAAGTGGGGTCCATGATTACACGTGACAATATGGAACAGGGCACGCCGCCAGAAAAAAGAGGGAGAAAACATGTGAAAATGACGTGTTATTGCCGAGCAAAAAGACAAACACTCATAAAAGGTTTTTGGCTGAATGTGTGACGTAGATATCGGTCTGGACACAGCTGGCATAGCCCATACGTGCGCCTCCTAGCCTAGATACTTCTGCATACTTGTTTCCCATCTTCTGGGTCCCTTCGATTATATTTATATGTGTTCGCTCCTCTTACATTTTATTTGGTAATTCTAAAAGTGAAATTTTCAAACGTGCAAATCCGATTAAGTACATCTAATTTTTTAAAATCAGATATCCCCAATAAATTTAAATATAAAACAATTTCCAACTTTAGATGTTTAAGTAATAACATAAAATCATTGTGAAGATAAAATTTACAAATTTTCAATTAATATAATATTGAGATTTTACTAAATTTATTAACTAAATGAAGTATTAATTAATTAAAATGAATTTATTATATTGTAAAAGTTACTAATTATCAAATGTTAATTTATAGATGTTTATTTTATTTTATTACCATTAATAAAGTGTATGAGTTTATTTTTTAATACATGATAAGAATACAAACTTATTTATATAGTAGAATTTTCAAAAGTCTATTATTAAATTTTAAATAAATAAAAGATTATTATATTTATCTTATATGGAAAAAGTGACGGCATGAATACAGACCAATGGAGTCACAACTCCTTCGCATTATGTCCTATTTTTTTTCCCAGAAAAAGGTTGTCGTATTTTTTGATTCTCTTCCCAAGTTTGTACTTCCATTTGTTTTTGTTTTTTTTGTTACAAGGAAAACAAAAACATTAAAAATCTAAAAACATTAAGAATCTAAAAATAGAATCACAGGGCCGGGGACGCTTGAGCGGCGGCCGCGAGGATGCCGCAGTCCAGACGAATCCTAGATTAATGCTTCGTGGATAAGCGATGGTAAGTCCCGTAAGTATTGAAGGCCTGGCCCGGAGGCAGCTGTTAAAGAGGCAAGGAGATCAGCACACTAGTTACCCTTGCAATGGATATGCTGGAAATGGACCTTCTATGGGCGGTGGAGCAACCCTCGTATACCTGTCAACAAAAAGGAGATGTCAGTCAAGCTTGCAGTGGAAAGGGAGAGGATGTTGATTACCTCAAGCGAATCCACTTCGACAACCACGTGGCGATAGTCGCTATCCCACGCCAAGTTGAGCCCCGTGTGGATCCCCCATAATTCGGCCTCCAGGGGGGTACCGCGACCAAGATGATGAAGAAAGCCTCGACACCAACGACCAAGGCAATTTCTCAAAAGACACCCAGCTGCGGTCTGGAGCGACCCAACGCTGGCAGTGCCATTTGTGTTCAATTTGACCCATCCCTCACTAGGCTTCGCCCGGCCCACCAAAGTACCCCGAGGAAGACTCGGGTAGGGAAAAACCCGATTAACCAGCGAATGAGCTTTGACAATCCAATCGTTGTAGTCCAGGGCAATGCGTACTCCTTCGGGGGGCCAATTAAAGTCATGATCGAAAATGCTTGCGTTCCGCCACTTCCAAATGAACCAGCAAGCAACTCCAAAGAGGAGAGCCCAGTCAAAGTGATGGAACTGGAGATGCTTTTTGAGGTGGGATCCAAGCCAACTCTCCTCATTAAGAGTGAAAAAATCTCGATCGATAAGGTGAGGAGGGAATTGCTGCCATACAGATGTCACCCGAGGGTAGTCTCGAAGGGCGTGCAAGGTAGTCTCCTCTTGTCCACAAAAGTGGCAACGACTATCTGGAGTAAGGGAGCGTTTAACCCACTGCTGGTTTGTTAATAATTTCTTGTTAGCCAAATGCCAGAGGAAGGCGCGAATATGCTGAAGACTGGGCCATTTTCAGATGACCTCCCAAAGTCTTTATCACGGCTTCCCCACTTTTTGTGTGAGTGGATGGACAATGCTTAAATGCAAGAACTTAGAACAACCCCCGTCACTTTGTCATCTTTTTCGGGCTATGACGTGAGTTGTTTTAAGGCCCCGTTTAGTTGTTGGCTGCTATGACGTGAGTTGTTTTAAGGTCTCGTTTGGTTATTGGCTTTCTCAAGCCATGATGTGAGTTGTTTTAAGGCCCCGTTTAGTTGTTGGTTGTCATGACGTGAGTTGTTTTAAGGTCCCGTTTGGTTGTTGGCTTTCTCAGGCCATGATGTAAGTTGTTTTAAGGCCCCGGAAATAACTAAGGTCATGGCCTGAGAAAGCTAACAGCCAAACAGGGCCTTAAAACAACTCACGTCATGGTAGTCAACAACTAAACGGGACCTTAAAACAACTCACATCATGGCCTGAGAAAGATGATAAAGTAGCCAAAAAAATAGTTGATTGACCCAAATCAACTGGTTGACTTTATAAAAAAGTTATTTGATTTGTTTGCTTATGAGCTAGATGGGTTGGCTGATTCAACCCAACTAGCTGATTTTGAAGAAGTTTCTGTACAGGAACGTTTTAACGTAATCAGCTGATAGTTTTTATTTTATGTCGATTTTGCCCTCTTTACACTTTACTCTTTGACCGTCTCATTTCTTGTTTTCTCTAGAGTTTTCTTCCTTTCCTTGGCTACTCCTTGCATCTCTCACATTTCTTAATTCTCACGATAAAATCAAATCATGCAATTTACAGATGTGTTTGGATCAGGCCTAAATACCTCATTTTCTTTGTCAAAATGACCATGCAAGATTGATCCAAAAATCTATTTTGAGAAAAGCTGGATTTATGCATGAATAAGGGATCATCAGGTAGTGCACGAGCACGATCGTGACAGAGAGGAAACATCAGGGAGTTGCACGATCGTAACAGAGAGGAAACATCAAGGAGTTGCATGATCATGCACAAGCACGAACAACAGGAAGTTGCACGATCTTGACAGAGAGAAAATAGTAGAAAGTTGTACGATCTTACACAATCACAATCGTGACAGAGAAGGTGCACTGCTATTTGACAGCTTTCAACAATCTTCACTCTTTTGACCATAACTCCTTCTTCGGACCTTCGATTGACTTAAAATCTGAACCACAAGTTCCTCACACATTATCCTTCCTCTCCTCCAAATTTCATTGTCATTTGAATTCACTAGGAAAGGATTGTTAAATGGTTGATTGAGGAACTTAGGAAAATAAAGTTTCACAAGATATAATTTATAAATGATCATAAGATGTGAATTAAGGAAATATGCTCGAGATATTGTATATAAGGACGAAGTATGTAATGCTACAATGTACATTCAATTTTATGAAATGAAAATGACGAATTGAGTTTTTAAATATTGTGATATTCATGTTTTTAAATGATGATGATATGATTAAGTTAGTGACATGATTGTTCTAGCATGCCACCCTTATGGGATACATACTCAGATATCATTCAGAATGTCAAGTATGTGTCCTGTGAGAGTGAGGTGCTATAATTATTATTATTAATTTTCTAATTATTATTATTAATTTTGGTATTTTTATTAATTATATTTTGTTTTTGTTATTATTATTAAATTCCTTATTTATTTATATATTATTATTATTATTAATT
>JANZLC010000201.1:30419592-30440419 GCA_026413385.1 Erythroxylum gracilipes | reverse complement strand
AAAATTCAGAGAAACGATGTTTTCTGGTTTCTGTAAAATTGTTGTGGTTTTTTTATTTTCAGAAACAAAAAATCACAGCAGAGTAAACCAAACACGTTTTACTTATCTGTTTTTCTTTTTACAAAAACGACAACAAAAAACAGAAACAAACAGTCCCTAAGTTTATCAGTTTAAATAAATACATTAAACTTCAAATATTATAATTTTTAAAGATCATTGAAATGGTAATTATAATAGAGACCTAAAAAATTTGAGACAACATAGTGTAATTATCATCAATCATCAATCATTACATCATTTAATCGTTTATTGAACTACTGTGATGATCAAATTTTGCCTTTATTACCCAATAATTGACCCTAAACTTCTAAAAGAATAATGATTAGATATATTTATCGATGAGTTACGTTTATTTATATTTTCTGTTTCGATTATGTTTTTTAATCATCTTTTATTAAATTTTATTTATATATTTACTTAAATTCTATACAAATATATGAATAAAATTTAATAAAATAAGATTGAAACACTATAACTGAAGCAAATGATTTGATATGAGTTACGTTGCACTCTCATAATCGAAACCATATCACCTATTATTTTTATTCTATTTCTATTCAATTTTATAAAAATTTATCCATTTGATAAATAGGATTCACAAAAATTAGATGACTGACAAGTTACACGAGTAACAACATTATGGGAACAGACCTTCCCATACATGTTAAGGTGGTCAAGAAGGTGTGGTGTTACGAGTTTCACAATTGAAGTCCAGTACGAAAGAAAAATGGGTATTCTACTTTTTGGTAATAATTATTCATTTCAGAGTTAATAATTTTGTTTTATAAAATAATTTTTATTTAAAATAACTTTGTATTATTTAATATTTTAAAAATTAGATCAAAAATTAAATTAGTAAGATAAAAAATTAAAAAATTAAAAGGTTTAATTAATATTATATTATTATAAAATTAGTTAAAAATTTTGAAATATAATTAAAAGAGATTGTTAGAACTTAATATTTAATTAAAAAAGAAATTATTAAATAAAAATTAATTGATTTATTTTAATTTATAATAATTTATTAATTAATAAAAAATTATTTATTAATTAATTAATTTATCAATTTTTAATAACAAAATTATTAAAATAAACCAAAATAAAAAAATAAAAACTAAAAAAAAAAGAGTATTGTAAACCAGCTAGTCGTTTTTTAAGTAATTTTTGTCGTGAAGGGAAGTTGAAGTAGAAATACAAAGAAAGCAGTTAAGATGACCAAAATGCCCGTCTTACTCTTGTTGCTGTTTTAAATTGATGAAAAAAATGGTTACTAATTTGAAAGTTTTAAGAATTTGGAGAAGGCTGGGCTAAGTCCTAAGTGGCCGTTTCTCTCTCCCCCTTCCTCTCGCTCTTCCCTTTTCATTTCCCAAAAACCGCTTTTTCGCATAACAACTGATTTCTCAATCAGATACATACATATATATCGTTATTTTTCCTTTTTTTCTTTATTTAATTTCAAACATTTCTCCTTGTCTTTTGGGGTTCGTTCGAGATGAGTACGGGAGAGCTTCTCGGTATCGAGCCTGTAGAGCTCAAATTTCCATGTGAGTTCCGTGGATCTATGTCTTTTTTGTTTGATTTATTGTTTTTGTTCATTGGATTTGATTGTTTTGGTTTTGTTTTTATTAGTCGAATTGAAGAAGCAGATCTCTTGTTCCCTTCAGTTGTTCAATAAAACCGATAACTATGTTGCTTTCAAGGTAATAATTGCCTTTTAATTTTTCTGTTCATGGATCGTTTGTTTTCTTTATTCTATTCTATGTTAAAAGATAAGAAAAGTATTGTTTGGTTGCTGGCAAAATATATTGAAAAAAAAAGAAGAAAACAAAAGGAGACGGGAGACTCAGTCCTGAATCCCTATTTTTTTTTCTTCTTTTCATTGGGAAACAAATGATAGGACTGCCATTCCAATATTCGAATCGAGAATTAGAAGCTTCAGATTCTGAATATTTCGTCCCGCTAGTTCAGTTTGGAATTGATCTGGGAAATTATTATTTAGAGTTGGCTTTTATGTTGCTTTTTTTGGAATATTGATGTGCTGGTGTTTAGGTCAAAACGACAAACCCGAAGAAGTATTGTGTCCGGCCAAATGCTGGGGTCGTGTTGCCTCGGTCAACTTGTGATGTCATAGGTGCTATTATTTGTTATTCAATTCACAGATTTTGTGGTATTTTGTAGCCATTGTTAGACATGTATGATGTATATATCTATTTGTTAACTAGACTTTATTCATTTGCTCAGTTACAATGCAAGCACAAAAGGAGGCTCCTCCTGACATGCAATGCAAGGACAAATTCTTACTTCAGAGTGTCAAAGCAAGTGATGGCATAACTCCAAAAGATATCACCACAGAAATGGTAATTTTGGGTTTAATATGCTTGGATTGGGTACTTGTGAGCTTTGGACATCTGATTTATGGAAGTGTCATTTTCTAGTTTAATAAGGAGGCTGGGCATGAGGTCGAGGAGTGCAAATTGAGAGTGGTTTATGTCTCTCCTCAACCTCCTTCTCCTGTTCCTGAAGGTTCTGAAGAAGGGTCTTCACCCAGGGTTTCTCTGTCAGAAAACGGGAACATGAATGGAAATGAATTCTCTAATGTCAGTACTTTGAATTTCTCATTTGATTAACTACTATGTATTGGAAGGATTTAATATGCTGAGAAATATTGTTGTTGTGCTTTATGTTGGTGAAATTCAGGCTGCAAGATCGTTTGGTGAGCGGATCGAGTCTCAGGAGAAAACTTTGGAGGTAGCTTTCACTATGATTTGGTTTCTCTTTTTTCAGGTTAATTGGGCATGCATGCTTCTAATGATTAGAAAATTGAATTTCCAACTCTGATGTATACGCCCAATTTTAAGAACATTGGTGACTTAATGGTTGGCTTTAACTGAAAGTTTTGGCAATATAAGCTGACATTAATTGTGGCTTAACATAAAAAGGATCTTTGGCAAGAGCTATTCAAAATTTTCTAGTCCTTGATATGATCTCGTTTCAACAGCAGATGGTTGACTTTGCTTTCCATCATTACTTATGTATTGCCATTTCTGGCTGGAACCTGGGAAAACCTGATTTTTGAGTGTAATAATGCCCAGATGTGAGTTCCTTTCTGGTGCATCGGAGAACTCCCAGCCATTAGTTTCTATTAAATGAGTATCAACCATTAGTTTCTATTAATAGAGTATCAATCTTATTATTTCTTTCGCAATGTTTGGTTGGCCTATCACATTGTGAAAAGTGTTATGTCTACATGACCTGCATCTAAAATTTGAAGGATAGATATGCTGAATCTCTGCGTTGAAATTTTGAATCCTTAAAGTCTGAGTGCTTTACTGCATCCATTCTGGCGTTATGACTGATGAATTTTTTTTAAATTAGTTAGTGATCTTTTTTATTTGTGGTCTCTATGCATTACATTGCCCTCTGGTTAAGGAATCAGTACGACTAGGATCTTCAGGGAGTGCATTTTCTTTGGGGGAGTGGATGATTTATTGGGGCCAAATCTGCTTGTTATAATTGACGACTACTGCAGTATGATAATTAAAATCTTGCCTTAAAGGGTGAAATTGTGTTTTCTGCTGCTTCTCTTGTTCTCCAATCTTCAATTGATTCGTGATTTCTTAGACATCTTCCTTGGTTTTATTTGGCAATTAAACTCCAATTCCCTTCCAGGAATTAGGTTGAGTATTTAATTTGAGTGATCTAGTAAAATTTTGAGTTGTACAGATGTTAGTGCATTTTCTGTCTGATGTAAACATAGAGAATATAATAGGTTTGAACGTTTTCCTTTCGTTGCAATACCATGCACTTCTTTTCTGCCCTTGCTCTAAGAGAGGAGATATTTCATTGATTTTCTGGTGGAAATATTCTCTGTATTCCATCTTATTCTGTAGTCTGATGCATTTTGTATTTAATATACACATGATCACTTCTTTGTCTTCTACAATTATTATCCTTTGTAATATATATCTCTTGATTTTGAGTTTTGTAATTCAAACCTAAAAGCAATGTCTTATTATTTTAAAAAAAAAACCTAAAAGCAATGTTGCCATGCCTTATTTGTGCAAAGTTCTCTTTCATTCAGTCTCTCTCTCACACACACACGCATACGCATAATTGGGCTTAATTTTTCATTTAGTACTAGGTGATGTTCTTTATTGTTGCTAGATCACTAGTGGCAATATTTGCAACACGAAGGTTTCTTGAAGCATATGATCTGTTGATCAACATATTTTAACTGCAGGCAAAAGCAATTATATCAAAGCTGACTGAAGAAAAGAATAATGCTTTGCAGCAAAGTAACAAGCTTCGCCAGGAATTAGTAAGTCATTTTGTTTTTACTTTATGTGAAAGACCAATCTTTTGCTTTACCGTTTTTGAATAAACAATACAAGAATTTTTTATGTAGTTGTTTCCACTTTCTTGTTACGCCACTTTGATGTATTGATTGTTCTTTTTCAATAATCAGTAGCATTGTCACATGGTAAAATTAATTGGCTGCTTTGATTAGACATAAATAGAGATGTTACAACATGCTTCTGGTAACTTTTATGAGGTACTTCTATGTTTACAGGTCTGATAGATTGAACTTTTGGGTGTTTGATTTTCCAATTTGTTAGAGTTCCGAACAGTTCTCATCCATCCTATTGCCATCTTTGCACCGTAGTTAGAGAAATAGAGCCCTATTTCTTGATTCCTAATCTTTGTTTACACTAAAGTGACAGATTTAACTGCTATGACAGTGCTAAGATATTGAACTTCATAAAAGATTTTTTTTATCCATTAACTATGATCCACTTACATGATGATATGGTAATGTTCAGGATCTCCTGAGACGTGAAGGTAACAAAAACCGTGGTGGTGTCTCTTTCATGTTTGTCATCTTTGTCGGCTTACTTGGCATAGTTTTGGGATACCTGATGAAGAAGACATAAGCTGCTGTCCCATCCAGTTCTGTAGCCTTATTGTTCTTCTATTTTCCTTTTTGTTACTGATCAAAGAAAGGTAATGAGAGGGAAAGAAGCTGAAAAGCGAAGCAGGGTCATTATTAGCCAGCTTTATGGAAGTAGCAAATTCTGTTAGGTCAGGTTCTGTGCTCTGTTCAATCCAGTAACCCCATATGCTTCCAGTTTGACATGCATTCTTTTGTAACTTAAGAGAAATTTCCGTCTTTTTACTTTTCTAATTAAACTTGTTACGATTCTATGGAGTGGTCAGGAACTTGTGATGTAAAACACTTAATAATCTGCAACCTTAGGTTTTCTGGAATTAAAACTGGTTCCGGCTGACCTTTGCTATTGATATATTTCTTGGGGATTCGATGCTTATAGATATACTTATTGGACCTAGGCTGGATATATCAGCCCACTCTCCTCTTAACCATTGTAAACTCTGATGTTCCAAACAAATTTCTTTTAACAATTAAAATCGCGAATTTTGATGTCTGTCACCAGTGTACTGTGTATATGTAGAGCTTACAATCTCCTTCAGTCAGTTTCCACTCTTCGCCTATCAGGAGGTACTAGGCCCTGCCTCGTTGTCCTAGTCTTGTATTGCTACCTATCGATCCTTTATCTTGGTAAGGGTCGAGGGACATGGTTAAAGCGTTTACATTTGGAGGGGACAAAAACAACAACAAAGTGATGAGTTAGCAAGACCATCAATTCTCCTGCTGGCAGACTTTCTTCGGCCTCATCAGATCTTTGGTTGAACATATTATTCTGGTCAAATGTTAACCAGCAGAAAATAATTTAAGCTGAGGCTGAACTATCAAGGAAGAAAGTAAATTTTGATGAAGGCCTCGTATATTAGCTGAGACGTATTAGCATACAATTTATATTTTTACAATCCTTGCAAGCCTTACAAAATAATAATGTTTTAAAAACTGCACCGAATATTGAACTAGTCAAAGAAAAATTTTAAGGTTTAAATAATAATAATAATAATAATTGTATTTTATATTCTCATTTATTTAAAGACTCATAAAAGTTGAGGTTTACTTAAAGAAAGTCAATAGAAAATACTCTAATTGTATTTTAACTTCTTTTCCGACATCCTTTAAACATACTTCTTTATAGTTTAAATATTATTTTAAGATATTCTTAAATTATCTTAAGCAAAATTACTATATATACTGATTAATAATTCTATTTATTAAACAAATTTGTGATAAAAATAATAATTAGTTTTTAATAATAATTATTTAAAAATTCAATTAAAATATAAGGAGATAAATAAAGAATGTAGATTTTGACAAATATAATTTATTAGTGAGATTAAATAAATTTAATATTTTTAAGGATAAAAATAGTACTTTAATTTTAACAATAATAATTAAAAATATAATAAATTGATTACAAATTTAAAAGATTTATTAAAGATATCCTTTATTTTCCTCTGCCATTCAAGAAAAAAATTGTAAAAAATTAAGTGCTAGAGAAAAAAAATTTATTGTGGGTCTACTTACTTAGGTACACGTGCAAGGGAGCAAGGAGGGAAAAATTTGTGGTGGTTCACATCTTTGAAAGATGGTAGGTCCACAGGCTTAAAAAGATGACTGAAATATTGATTTAATCGATTTGTTAAAGAAAATCGATGGGTTTTTAAATGAGCTGAATTTTTGTCAGGAAGGTTATATAATGCAAATCTGAATAAAGGTTGAGTCGGTTTGTATTTATATTGGTTGAATTGATTGGTTCGGTCTAAATTTTTAAATATAGTATACTATATTCTTAGAATAAAACAAAACTATCTAAACTAATGCAGAGAAAATACGGGAGAATAATACAATTTTTTTTGAAACGAAGAACCCGCAGTCATTATCCTTTGGATACGCATTAAGTAAACTTCTAGATTGGCTCAATAACTTACAAATTACGTCAACCGGGTATTTTATACTATATAAACCCTATATAACAGGCTCGATCGAGAGAATATAAGTAGGGAGAATCGATCACATAACTTTTTAACGCATGCCTCTCTAGAGAATAATAGAAAACTACCCATAATCACAACTAATTCACATCTAGTATACAACTACCATAATAGAGATAATATATAATTACTATAATACTCTTATTCAAGTTGGAACATGTAAAGCCGCAAATGCCTAACTTGCAAAAAAGGAAGTGAAAATTTTGTTTTCCAAGAATAGTGGACAAATCCGTTAATTACAAATATGAAGGAAGATATCACGATAATATTTCTCTTGAAAGAAGCTTCTTTGTTTGTTTATGAAAGACTGAATTTGTAGCAATGTATAATATGTTGCATGATTGTCACAAAATAGACTAGTAGCTGACTGTTGTGAGATCCTCAACTTGACTAATAAGTTGCAAAGCCATATTACCTCACTTCTACTGATGAGCGTGAAACTATAGTTTGCTTCTTTGATCGCCATGAAATTGGAAAAGTTCCAAGTTGCAAATAATAAAGGTTAACTGACTTTCTGGTGATAGAAAATTGGCCCAATCTGAATCACAAAATGCTCGTAGATTGTGATCATAATCACTGCCAAACAAAATAACTTTGTCGATGACTGACCTTTAAGTAGCCTAAGACAAACAAGTGCATCGATGTTCTACCCTTGGATCACAAGCAAATTGACTGAAGACATGCACTGCATATTTAATATCAGGACGATTCACTTATAAATAGTAGGCGAGCTACCAATCTCCTATACCGAGCGACATCTTCGAGGGGTGCTATATTTAATGTTACTGTTAGAAATACCGACAAAAAGGAATTTTGGAAGATTTTCTGTTATTGATTGAAAATAATATGATTGTACAATGATTGATCCTTTATAAAGGAATTTCCTAATAAATAGCTAATACAGCTGTACAATGTTGTCATAAGATTCCTATCTAGAATGTTCAGATATTTACGAATGGGCCTCATACATGCTTTGGCCCATAACTGAAAACAGCCCACTTAGTTAACCTTGTCTGATTTCAAACCTAGGGCAATAATGTCGAATTGTTTCTCATTCCAACAGTTACCAATTTGTTATTTGGATCTATCAGCACACTAATTGGTCTCACACCTAGCATTATGGTGTCATACAAAAAAGATCTAATACATACTCACGTTGGCATAAGAAAATTCCTGAAGGTTCGCATACCACTTCAATGCCTAAAAAATATTTTAGTCTTTTTTATATCTTTAATGTTGAAAGGATCATTCAAATAATTTTTCACCTTCACGCACACACTTAAATTATTTCCAGCTAAAATAATATCCTCTGCATAGACAAATAACCCCAATAACACACCTTTGGATTGATAAATGAAGAGAGTATGCGGCACATAAGACTGTTTGAATCCAAAATCCTTCAATGCTTTTAACGACCTTGCAAACCAATTATTGGTTGCTTTAAACCATATAATGACTACTGTAATTTGTAAACTACCCCAGGAATATTGGAAGTAAACCCAGGAGGGATATGCATATAAATTCCATCGAGATCTCTTTGCAAGAAAGCATTGTTTACATCCATCTAGTGTAACTCTTATCTTTGTGCTACCGTAACTGATAAAAAGTTCTCATATTCACCATTTTTGTAACTAGTTTATAACTTTCATTGTAATCTTTTCCTTCGATCTATGCGAATCCTTGTGCCACATGTTTTGCCTTAAATCGTTCAACTAATCCATTGGAGTTGTATCTGATTCGGTAAACTCATTTGCATCCAACTGGTTTCTTCCTTGGTGGCAAGGTAGCAATGACCCATGTATCATTTTTATTGAGTGAGTCAATCTCCTTCCACATTGCTTCCAACCATTTTGTGTCCTTGGTAGTTTCTCCATAAGTCTTTGGTTCATTACCTGCCATGATTGTTTCTAGGAATTAGGAAAGCTTTCCCAGAGCTACTGAACTTATCATATGAAATATAATATGTTGTAGGATGAACCTTACCTGGTGTGTGCTAACAAATTGATTGTGGAGTGACATATTTAACACTTGGGTATTCATAATCATCTAAATATTTCGATACGTAGGCGATGAGTCCTTTGCGGTTGATCATCAATGGAAACAACTAGTTAAATTTCATTTCCTTGGCTCACACTGCTACGAACATTATTCTCCATATCTTTGAAACTAAAAGGATACAAATTGATGAGTCGAGATGAAGGCCTACTCCTTTGTGGCGATTCTAAACTATAACCTTAAGGAATGGTCAAGTCCTCTTCAGTATATGCAACCTTTTGCGGTGAGAGATTTCTCACTTCATCACCGTGTCCCATTTCATCATTGCTATGAGCCAACATATCATTATGTCCCATCTCTAAGCTCTCCTCCATTGATAAACCCACTTCCCTCTTTATAAGGGAATGCATAATCATAAAATACTACATCCCATGATATAAAGATATATCCCGCGTCTATGCTATATGTATGTCATCCTTTCTTACGATATGAGTATCTAATAAATATACATCAATTTGCTCACTCGTCAAATTTATTTGGTTTCTACATTAGTCTCTTTGTGTAGTAAAGACATCTAAATACCTAAAATTGAGACAAAGTAGGAGTTTTTCCAAATAAGGCTTTGAAAGGCATTCTCTCTAACACGGTGGAAGGTGTATAGTTGATAATATACCATGTCGCCAATATATATTCCCCCTAAAATTTTAAAAGTAACCTTGCTTGAAATCTTAAAGTTTTGACTACCTTTTAAATATGTATGTGCTTTCTCTCCACATTACTGTTTTGTTGTGGAGTCTCGGCTAGAGAGGTTTGATGTAAGATCCCATTTTCATTAAAGTATTTCGTCAAGGGCTTAAAAACTCAGTTTCATTATAACTTTGAACTCTTTGTATTCTACATCAAATTGTCTTTTAACTATGGATAAGAAAGAATGAAGCACCTAATTAATTTCATATTTGTACCTTAGAAAATAAACCGACATAGCTCTACTATAATCATTCACTATCTTCAAAAAATAATTTGCCCTATGTGATACTTTTCCCACAAATAACAATGTATCAAGCCAATAATATATGAGGCTTTATTATCACTTAATGAAAAAAGAGTTTTAGCCTGTTTGGCTCTATGACATACTTAATATTTCTTAGTATGAAATCTAGTAGATTTAAAATCACATATCTTAGAAGTTATCACATGATGGGAAGCTACAAATGATAAATTCAGCAATTAGCTCCTTGTAGATATACTGATCATCACATTTCTTCTTACCTAAAGGAGTTATTAAGACTGTAGATGGAGAAATTAGGAGATTCTTATAGGCATGTGAAAGGGATGGGAGATATCAATCAAAGGTTGCTTAGAATGAGGTTTGCTCTCCATTAGCTGAAGAGGGTTTATGAATTTTCTCAATTGGATTAATTAATCAAGTTTTATTGAGGAAGAGGATTTAGAGGTTAATCGGATATAAAAAAGTCCTTTGGATTAAGTAGGTATAAACCTACTTTTTAAAAGGTAGAAGTTTGTGGAAATTTAAATCAAGTTTTATTACTCCTAGTGTATCAAAAAATTGCTAAAGTTGAGAACCTCTATTGAAGAACACATAAAATGTAAGATTGGGGATGAAAAAAACAACCTCGATTTTCTATTACAATTGGAGTTTGGCTGCCCCCCTATTCAAAAATCAATAAATAGATCCTTAAAAAATAAGATTAGAAGTGATGGTAATATGGAAACATGGGTGAGAGGTAATAAGTGGAATGGTGTACCGAATGCAGTAGTACAATTCCTTCCTCCTTATAGCCTAGTTCAAATAGAAATGATGAGTATGGATTGGTACAAGATCTAGTCAGTACACTAACTATTCCTATAGGAAAATGATAAGAACTAGAGGGGAAATCCAAACTTGGAATATAATAGTTTGGGATGGTTATCTACTTCCTAAAATTTCCTTCAACGTGTGGTTGGTGGACAAAAGGAGATTAAATGCTATTATTATACTAAGGTTCCTAATCATGTATAATATGTGTTTATTATGAAAAAGGGAAGCAAAAACAATGGTACATATTTTCTTTAGGTGTATGTTCTCTAATGGGATTTAAAGTACAATCAAACATTTATGCCATCAAGATAGGGTTGGTGATGAATTTCAAGAACTGTTGTTCCTATCATGTATCTTCCCAAAGAATGACAAGGCACTACTGTTGATGGCATTTGCAACCTATCTCTATAAACTATAAGATGAAAATAATGCTAGATGCTATTAGGAAGTTGAAAAATTGGAAGCATAACTATAAGCTGAAAAAATCTAGCGGGCTAAAGAGTAGATAATGTTAAATGCATATGTAAGCAATTGCAACATGTTACTAGGTAACTCATAGAGAATCTGTTAAACTACTAACATTTCCAAATTCACATACAACATCTAAAGCACTAATTAAAAAACATATAAGGAGCGAACAAGACAAGTTTAAGAAACATGCATATAGGGAATCCAAAGAATAGTGTGGTGAGGAGACTTATACGTGCCATATAGTCACACAAGGGTATAGTTAAAGCTTTAAAGAGAGCTACGCAAAAGTCAACTTAGGGAAAACAAGGAGTAAAGTTAGTTCTTCGGAAGTAGACCAACAATGAAGGAGGTTACATAAGGTAACAACCAACATAAAAAGATGATGATCTATGTCTTAGCACGAGGGAACCATGTAACGGGTGATAAGGACACATAGAGTGGAAACACTATAATACTAGTTATGTAACGCTCTTTTCTTGGACTTGTTTTCTTAATGTAGCAAGTGGTTAGTAATTTGGTGTAGAGACCCGTCTATAAGGGTTTTTTTCCCATGTTTTGAACTCATTTTCCCTACAAGGAATAAATCATTTATTTAAATTTATAAAAATTACTCAGGTGCTATGGCAATAATGCTATTCACACTTAACAAAAAGTCTAAATGGTCTAAACATTCCTAGCCAAAACTATAGTTATTTTTCTCTCTCGTATCTTTAATTTTTATATCTACACTATGGGATCATCTTTAATATCTAACAACATCCTCATCAATATTGTAAATAACTTGTTTATTGTTGTATGTGTAATTTGCATATGTTTCACTTAATGTTTTGTGATATTTATATTTAAATTTCCTTAATTCGATATTGCATTTAGTTTTTATTTAATTTTAAAGGTAATTTTAGACATATATTACTTTGGAATTGATTTTTGCTAAGGATATAAGAGTTTTACATGTCAAAACAAGAAAAAAAATCATCTTTGATGGTCTCAAACATAGGTATATTACAACTCATATCCCTTTTTAAACATAAGAAGTGGAAGTGAAGACTAGACATGACCATATTTGTTTTTGAAAGTAATAATTGATGACAGTCTTTTACATGGGTATATCAAAACTCGTGTTAAGTGCAAAAAATTATAGTGTAATATATGACTTCCTTCATGAGTATGTCAGAGCTTATGTTCCTCTTTAGATAGAAAATTACATTTATAGTGCTAAATGTGATCATGTTCTAAACCATATTCATAGTAGAAATAATTATTTAAAGAGTGGGAAAAACCTAGTTAGAATAGGATTTTGAGAGTTTATAGTTATAATGCTAAATATGATTATGTTCCAAGCCATATTCATTGTAGAAATAATTATTTAAAGAGTGGGAAAAACCTAGTTGCTTAACCAATATCCCAGTTGATTCACTTTCTTGCCTCCCATCTAGCTCCCTCCATTCCCTACTTACTAGACTAGTTGTTGCCATCTTAGAGGGTCTTCGACAATTTTATAAAATCCATCCTCCATCACTTACCCTTCTCAACTCTATTAAAAAAGACCCTGTTGCCCACCCTTATTATTCTGTCGTTGATGATCTTGTGTTGTACAAAAATCAAATTCTTGTTCCGTCGATTTTACTTTCCACTCCTTACTTTTACATGAATTTCATAATTCCTCTATTGGCGGGCATGCTAGGATTCAACTTCCATTAGCCAGAATTGCATCCCAATTTTATTGGTCGATAATACGAAAGATTGTTTATAATTTTGTTAATTCTTGCTCCACTTGCCAAGAAATTAAGCCATTTAATCGAGCACCACAAGGCTTGTTACAACCTCTGCCTATTCCAGGTGAATTATGAGATTATATATCACTTGACTTTATCACTCATCTTCCTTTGTCTCAGGGAAAATCAACCATTCTAGTAGTGATCAATCGCTCTCAAAACAAGCTCATTGTTTAGCTCTTTCTCCTCATTTTACAGCTTCCATGGTCGTTGTAATTTTTATCAAGGATGTGGTGAGATTACACAGTTTCCCATTAAATATAATTTCTGATAGAGATCCTATCTTTATGAGTCATTTTTGGCAAGATTTATTCCAATCATAGCGCACAATTTTGGCTTCTAGTAGTGCATACCATCCACAAATGGATGGTCAGACTGATGTTTTGAATCGCTGTCTTGAGGATTATTTACGAGCTTTTACAGCAGACAATCCGAAGCCTTGGTTTTCATATCTTCATTGGGTTGAATACAATTACAATACCTCCTTCCATTCGGATATTCGGATGACGCCGCATGAAGCTATTTATGGTAGGCCTCCTCTTACATTGCGTGACTATATCTTTGGTCATATCTCTGTTGCTACATTAAAGGATGCATGCTCCAATCGCCAAGTTTTGCTAGCCAAGTTGCAATTTAACCTCCAACGAGATCAACTTCACATGCATAATTTAGCTAATGCTAAACGCATTGACATGGAATTCTTGATTGGAGACTGGGTTTTCTTAAAGCTCCAACCATACCGCCAATCCACCCTTGCTCATCGTCAATCTAACAAGCTATCCCAATGATTTTATGGCCCATTTCAAATCCAAAAAACGCACAGGCAAAGTTGCATATCACCTCTCCCTACCAGTTGAAGCTAAAATATATAACATTTTTCATGTTTCCCTCCTAAAAAAACGTATTGGAGCTTCTCTCACTCAACCATCTCCTTTACCTTCACAATTCATCAACTCTCAACCATTACTTTTACCAACAAAAGTCGTAGCCATTAGAATAGAAATTCATCATAGAACCCTTATGCCTCAACTCCTAATTTGCTAGGAAGGACAACAATCATCAGAAGCTACCTGGGAATAATTGCATGAATTCAGCAAAGACTATCCTAATTTCAACCTTGAGCACAAGGTTGCTTTTGACAAAGGGAGTATTGATGCAGAATCAGACAATGTAATTTAATCCATCGAGCTTCGCAGATCTTATAGGACCCATATCAAACCAGCAAAATTGCCTAATTACGTATAAATGTCATAATACGAATAATTTTGTTATTTTATCATTTTATTATTTCCAAACAATGAGTTTTCAGAGAGGAATTGTATCAAAATTCTATTGTAAAACACAACTATATATGGGAACAAAAAGAAAAAAAAAGGGCAGAGAATAATTATTTGTTTCTTTTGTTATTCTTCTTGTTTTACTTCCTTTGTTCTTTTATTTTCCCCTTAGCTAGTTGCGAGCTAGCGCAACATAAACCATATGTAGAGTAATGTACATTTGACTTGACTCCAATGAAAACATAGATAACCCTTTTATTTGTTGTTATAATTAAGAAATATACATGGTTTTGAATAAAATTCTAATTTAAATTGAATGTAGGGTGGAAGAAATGGAAAACATAGACACTCACAGATTTTAACAAATTTATAATTAGGAATCTTATCATATAACTTTCGATAAGGTGATTTGAAATTGAGAATTGGTGTTATGGTATGGTTAATTAAATATATGGCTATAACAAAGGCATGTTCCCAAAATTGAAGTGGTTGTGAGGTATGTGCAAGAAGAGGTAGACCTATAGAAATAATATCTTTATGCCTTCTTACAAAGGTGTCCTTTTCGTTACGTATGTGAGGGAAACGGTGTTGATGAATTATTCCAACTAATTGAAGAAAGAAGTGAGTGAGTGAAATTCTCCCCCCAGTCTGTTTGGACACGCTTAATTTTGGAGTTGAATTGTTCTCTGAGGAGAATCCTACCTTGCAAATCCTTAGCAAGACAACCATGAGGGCCAAAAAACATAGCCATCTTATTATCTAAAATAAATTTGGAAACTAAGCAAATTTTTAGAAATAGTAGGAATATGCAGAACTTCCTTTAAAATTAAATTCCTATTTGATGAAGAAATAAAACATGTGCCAGTATCAAAGATTGATAAAAGCGCATCGTTTCTGACTTGTACTTCTATCCTCACCGTTATGATTGGCATGGCTTGAAAGATTGTTCAAATCAGGGGTAATGTGTGCGGAGACTCCAGAATCAACATGCCATGATGGATTATATCTTGGAGGTGTCGAATACTAGGTTGAGCTATACCCATTAGGCTAATGATTAAATCAATCCCATTAGGCTGCTGATTAACTCCATGCAAAGATTGATTAACATTAGGTGATGGTTGATTAACACCAAGTGGTGATGAAGCCATGAATGCCAACATGTGTTTGGTTGATTGGCAGTAAGGCCATATTGAATTGTTGCCAACACTGAATTGACATGTTCCTATTTTCATCACATATTTGACACTTAACATCGTCCTTAGTACGACTTTGATTGCCTCTACCTTCATTTCCTTGATTAGGAGAATCACCATAACCTTGATTGTTTCTACCCCTTCCATGACCACGACCTTAGTTAAATTGTCTCTGTGCATTATTGGCTGAGTGGGTTTATATGTATTGATTCGAGACTTATTATTGAGTTTCCTCGTCTATGAGCAAAGCCTCTCACTATATCAACACTCATGGGCATATTAGAAATTTGTACCAACATAAGCGTACTTAACATCTAAAGTTTTTCACGACATGCATGACTAATTCTCTTTCAGAAATTATGGCACCTACGGACACTAATTGATTGGTGATTGCTTTGTTTTAATTCACATATTAGTAGCACCTTGTTGAAGTGAAGCGAACTGATAGTGCCATAGTGGAGAGACATAACTCTTGAGTCTCTTGGAGGTTTAAACACACTTTCAAGTTTCACCTATGCTTGACGAATTATTTTAACATCAACAAGAAGATTTGCGGCCATGGTAGAGAGCGTTCCCCTTAGCCATAACAAGATTAACTTGTCTTGGCGTTTCTATATTGTGTAGCTAGGAAATCCATCTGATTTTTTTCTCAATGAATTAGGGTGGCTCAATAATGTCATAATGAAGGTATTTTTCCAAATTAAAAGCTTTAAGGGAGTCTCTGATAAATGACGACCAATTTGGATGATTGTTTCCATCGAGTTTGATTGAAAGTTAACAAGTGCTATGTTGAGATTTTTTTAGCAAAAATTTCAATGGCAACATGCATAATTGTTGAACTGGCTGTGTCACTTGTAAAGGAAATCGCTGTTTAAATTGTTAGATCTGGGGAGCCCACTTTCATGGGAGATCTACATCATTGGCTTAGTGAGAGAACATACTCGTGGGCCTTGACACCACACTTCAACCCAAAACCTTAAGGCTTTAGGTTTATAGGTCTTTTCCACTTATATGTCCTTCACTAATTCCATCTCTTTCCAATGTGAGATTCCTTCTCACACTTGACATCCTAAAAATCTCCCCCTCAAGTGTGAACTTTTCCATTAGGCTTGGACTCTCCCTTGAGTGAAAGCCTTTTTTCTTAGCAGCTTGAGTATATGACGTCACCAAGAACTCTTCTACTCCACTGGTTTGGGCCCATAAGGAGTCTCCTTTCTCTTCTTCGTGGGGAGGCAATCACGGGATTTGACTACCATATCTATACTCATCCCTTATTGAACCATCGATTTTGATATTACTTGTTAGATCTGGGGAACCCATTTTCATGGGAGATCTACATCATAGGCCTAGTAAGGGAATATACTCGCGGGCCTTGACACTACACTTAAACTCAAAACTTTAAAGTCTTAAATTTTTTAGCCCTTTCTACTTTTATATCCTTCGCTAGTTCCATATCTTTCTAATACGAGAGATTCTTATTTATACTTACATCCCAACATAATTGGGGGTAGCAAAGCACCAACCATTGTTTCAATCACGAACCTCAATGATGTCTTGGGAAAAGGATCTCATTTTTTGTCGCCTAGTATTATCCGACTCGTTCTCGATATGTTCGCCAATTGCCTGTTTCTGTACTTCCTATTCACTCGGTTGTCGCTCAGTTGCAAGTTACTAGAGATCTACTTCTTTTCTAGCGTTTATCCCTTTTATCGTTGAAACTCCAATGCTGCAACTGTATCTCTAGTGGCCTCAAATATTGAGAATCAGACACTTGGCTATCGACTAAAGACACTGACTGTTAGCAACAAATCGACAACGATGAGAGAAGATGGAGGAGTTGATTAAATAGTCTAGTAATCCCTAAACAACATGCCGAAAGTTACATCCCACTCATTGATGACTTGAGCAAATCAGGGTTATTGCTGAGTTCCACAAGTCAGGCAAGTGTTAAAGGTTTACTCTATTGGAACAGTAGCCAAAGCTATATGTTGGAAGCTAGTGATGTGGTGTTTTTTGGCAGGGACGATGATAGATTGTTTATAGGTTGGAGGAGTTGATTGACAAATACCTGGTTATGGACCCAAAGAATGAAGGTAGAAGAGCTCAGACACCATAAAGAGTGACATGAGATTTAGAATTTGTCTCACTTACAATTCAAGGATAGGCAGGCTCTATATATAACTACAAGGAGTAAACAAGTTGACAAATTATACAAGGAAAGAGTATCATCGTTACAAATTATAATCTTGGTGCGAAACCTGAAACTGAAGATGATATCTAATCTCATGCTAGAAAAGAAAAAGAAATTTATTTCCTTTGCTCCTATTCTATTTAATTAGTGGTAACTAGCAGTTAATCTCTCAAAGCCTGTCCCTATGACATTATTGTGCATTCATATTAGCAGCATCAAGCTCTTTCTTAGCTATGGGAATATCATTAATAGTCTTCTAATTCAGCTTCTTAAGGTTTCAATTTTTGGGTGAGTGAGAATAAATTAAGGATTACTAAAAATATGCTTAATCTAGGAATTAAGAAGGGTAGTATAAAAAAAAGTGACCTTCTTGTTCTTGCAGTGAAAAGAAGCTATTTGGATTTTGGATCTTATCAACTAATCCAATTTTATAAATCATTAGAAAAATATTATATTTTATTAAAATAAATAATTTAATAATTACAATTTTATTTATAAATTAATATATATTTTAATATTTATAAAATTCTATTTGAAATTTATAAATTTTGAAGATATTTTAAATTATATTTATTAATTAATTATTGAATTAAAATTATTATATCTTTTAAAATTTATTTCATTTATAAAAATAGATTAAATTATTTATAGTTTGTATTAGTATTTGATATTAAATAATTAACATTAAATGAATATATATATTTTTACTAGATTTAAAAATAAAAGCAGAAAACCAAAATTAAAATGGACAACTATGAATGCAAGAAAGCGATCAAAGTAACCAAAAAGGAATAAGATAACATAATGTCGTACTACAAAGTACAGATTGCGTGGACAAATAACTTAAGCAGGCCATAAATTGTTCTTTTTCTTTTTAATGAAAAAGGGCCTGGGCTTTTTGAATCTTTAGAGTCCACCAAGCCCAAGTTTCTTCAAATCAAATTACTCGCAACTCGATGCCTGTTTCTAGCATTTCCTTCAAAGAAAGCATCGTAAGCATAAACCCTGAACGCTTCTCACAAAACCCACATTTCTTCACCTCAATGGCTCTATGGAGATTCAGACCCATGTCACGTCTCCTCTCAAACTTCTACCACCGCTGCCCTCCCTCTTTCTGCACCTTATCTGCTTCCGATGATGCCCCTCCGGCGACCGGTTCCAGCGACAATGAAGACATCGTGGCTCTAACCAAGAAAGCAAAGCAATCAATTGCAGATGTCAAAAGATTAGTTAAAGACATTCAGAGCCCAGGTGATTCATTAACCAATTTTTTTATAAAAAACCATCTCCAATTGTTTTGCTGGTTTTGTAAAAAAGAAAGAATCCGTTATTTGGGTGTGGTTTTAATTTCAGAAATCATCGATTCAATCTGTGAGGAGTTTTACTGGCACCCGTTTCAAGAGGGAGGAAACGAGCGCCCATACGAAGTGAAAGAAGATGATACTAAGTGGTATGCGAGAGTTGATATGCCTGGAATTGGAATTGAAGGCGTTAGAGTTTGGCTTAATAACAATACGCTCTATTTCAAAGGCGAAGAAGAGGGAAAGAAGAAGGAGAAGGACGACCCTTATCATGTTTCCAGGGTATACTCAAGCAACTTCTCTATTCCTCCTGGACAATACCAGACCGATAAAATCAGAGCCTTTCTGAATAATGGTGTGCTCAAGATTGTCATTCCGAAAGTCAAGCTTGATGATAAGTGTAGTTCTGTAAATGTGCAAGTGGCGGAATGATTAATGTAATTAGTGATGTTGTTTTGGGGATTTTGTTGTTGGAAATTGGAATCACTATAATCCCCAGCTATTGGGTTGATGCGCTGCTAAAGAAAACCTGAGAAGAACTTCTGATAATGGGGTCTATGGCCTCATGGGTTGGCATAAATTTGGATTGAAGTATATCCATCAGAGCATGCTGCTGTGATATATGTTGTAAAAGTCAGATAATTGGTGGATCAATGAGATTGAGTCAGGGCCTTTGTGATTTTCTTCCTTATGTAACTTTCTTTAAGCAATTTAAGGGACTCTGACTTTGCACTATGACTACGTTTGTGTAATGTCCAATATTGATCATTGAGAATGAAAAGCAAGAGGCGTAATAAATTTCAAGAGTGCTCAACGAGGGGGTCTGACTTTGTACTATGACTATGAGTTATTCCCTTCATAACAGTGATTGTTGAGGAGAGCTTCTTATACCCTTTTTTGATTAAGCGCACGTTGGGATAATAGCTGATCAGCCAATTTTTAGCTTATTGACTAAAAATGAACTGTTTGACTTCACCAATCAGCTAATTGTTATGTTTGGTTGTTGGCTGTTTGAGTTGAATCAATCAATTCAATCAGCCAAAATTAAAAAGCTACTAAATAGCAGCGTTTCACGAATCAGTTGTTTACTTTTTTTCTTATAATACCAATTTTGCCCTTAAATTTTTTACCAACGTCATTTACGCTTCTCTCATGTTTACGCCTCTCTCGTGTTTTCTGGAGGGTCTCACTCTCGTGTTCTCTGGAGGGTCTAGTCAGCTCGGTTTGCAAAGCATTTTGTAGTGAAGTTTGATCAATACAGTGAAGTTCGGTTAATCATCCTGCTCTCTCTGTTTCCATGTCTTTAAAAACATTTATTAAAAAAAGCATGGGTTCCAAACAATTGCTCACAAGAGATGCATTTTTTTTTGGATAAATAGATGCATTATTTCATATCAAAAGAAAAACATAATGAGGGAACACTTATTGCATATGATTATTGATTGATCTGGATAAAGCAAACCATTGTTTTGAAACTATTAACTAGTTGCAATCGACGATAACTAGGCTTACATATCCAGAAACTACTACTACCATTTACTTAATACTACGAGAGCAGAAAAGAGATTATTATTATTATCATTATTATTATTGTCATTATTATTATTATTATTATTATTATTATTATTATTATTATTATTATTGGAGTTATAAATTTAATTTTGTAAAATTTAATATCTAAAATCTAAATTCTTATAAAAATTTAACCAAATACTAAAATGTATAATATTCATATTCTTATAATTTTTTTAAAAGTTATGACCTCATAAGTCATTTTACACACAAACAGTTAATACTAAACAACTAATTTTACCA
>JANZLC010000201.1:30388357-30416120 GCA_026413385.1 Erythroxylum gracilipes | reverse complement strand
AAATATATATTTCAAATAAAATTTGATTTAATAATTAAAAATATATATAATAACTATTGGTTTATAAATAATAAAATTTAAATTATTTATTTTTAAAAATAAAATATTTTTATTAATATTTTATTAATAAATGCTATATAAAAATAAAATAATTTTAAATAAAATAATTTATTTTTAAGTTTTAAAAGTTAAACTAAATAACCAATTAAAAATTGTGAAAAAAGAGTTGCAAAAGAGGGAAAAAATTAAAAACTTTTGAAAATTTTGCTAATAAACCCTTATATTTTTCAAATTTTTCAATACTACCCGGTATTATAAATACCGTAAATATCAACTGATACCAGGTAAATAGGCCAATATTGACCGATATTTACACCTAATTCATAAGTACCTATATTTCATTTCATCATCCACTCGGTATGGATCAAAATTCAAAATCTTGCCTATGGTCACTTCCACACTTGAAATTTCTTTAATTTGGATATTCTTTCTTCTCTTACTTAAAATTATAGTGTAAAGTCAAGACCGCTTTAGGCTAAAAAAATTTATAAACTTGTAGTCAAGACTATGGAAACCGTATCCAGGAAAAAGAAAAACCAGAAGATATAAGCCTAGAATAGGAATTTTAAAAACTCAATGAGCTGCTTTGATGTTACAATATGGCTACATGCTCGACGAAATGCAAGATAAGCCTGACTTAATTTTTGTAGAATTACGTATTTAAAATTATTATTATTATTATTAAATGTTTTATATTTTTATTAAAGTTATAAATTTAATTTTTGTAGAATTACATATCTAAAATTTAAATTCCTATAAAAATATTGAACAAAATACTAAGATATATAATATTCATACCCTTTTTTTAAGTCATGTCTTGATAAATCATTTTACACACAAATAGCTAATATTAAACAACTAATTTTACCAAACATCTCTAATAAACAATTAATACAATCCGCTGGTCAAATCAGCTGATAGAATCAGCTATCAGCTAACAGCTAATTAACTGTTTGCCAAACAAGGCCACTCCTTTTGCACCTCAGCATTTAACCGCAGCAATTTTGACTCGACCTGAAGTTGTAAGTCACGGGAATAGGCTGCCAATGTAGGGACTCTCAGTAGGAGTCACGTCATGCAGGGAACTTATAGATGAACATGAAGAGGAATGCGTGGCCCAAAGCTGCTCGTCTTCAGGATTGCATCAGAAAATAATATCATTAAGCTGTACACGTTTATTATTCTTTACGTTCCTGTCAATTATATAAGCTCTGTCCTCTATATCTGCACTGAAGCAATTCATCCGATGCCTGTTGAAAATACAAATCACAAAATATTTACCAGTTCTGTGGGGCATCGTAAGAACGAAAGAATATTCTAACGTTTTGTTACTAACCACTCAAAGTGATCTTCACAACAAATAGAACCCGAAATAATTGAGAGTCCAGCTTTTTTCCTGTGATCGGCCCAAGAAAATATGATCAATATAGTTCTATATATGATACAATTGAAACCAGTACCTACAAATGCAACATACGCCACTAAAAGGTACCACGAGACCTCTATCAAAAATGCATCAAGGGGCTATAAACAAATTCCATGCTTAATCCCTCTTACATTTGGAGAACAATAACATCTAACATAGAACAATTGTTCTTTCTCCATGTTCATGTAATCTGTTTTTTAACCTAATTGATAAGAAATAGTTTGCAGAATTTAGGTCACAAACCATGTTGCAGTATACATATCGTAGAACTTGTCAAAGGCTTTATCAAAGCAGTAATGGCAAACCAACAGATCCCTTATGTTAGTCACCTTACATGTTGATTTACAGCATTTGACCTGCATCAGTTACGTGATGAAATTATTAAGTACAATGTCTACTTCCTCACACATGCCTTAAATTTCTTTAACAGCTTAAGGAAAATGTGCACTTAACAAAAGAAGTAATGTCTAAGCATACAAGAATAACCACATTTGCAAAAAGGTGCACGATAAAAGAAAATGGGACAACAATGTTGAAAGCGAATTCAATTAGTAAAATGAAGCTGGAGATAAAATCCAAGTGTCCATGAATTAACTTACTCTGTTGTTTTGGAGCACCAAACAATCTCCTAGTCTAAAGAACAGTTCGCTGAATAAAAAGTTACCCTCCCACTCAAACCATATAACCACACATTAATGTTTCCATAAAAAATTGACTAAACCACTGCAGAATGTGGGAAAGAGTCACTATAAACCACTAATTTTGTAATGGGACAGCAATGAATAGTAAATTTACCAAACGCCTAAGTTTGTGAGAGTAATATTTCTCATGAGGTGGATGATTTCTGATATGCTCATCCAAATGACCTGCACTGAAATTTAATTGTTGGTCAAAATAACAGTTTATGATGAACCCCACACTTCTTTGCTATGGCAAAAACTCATGTTAGTCATATATAGCACTAATAACTCACATCCCTGCCTTACAGTAAAGGTCTCTTTATCTTTTATACTATGCTTACCAAACAAACAAGAAAGTCTTTTATACTGTGCTTATCAAACAAACAAGAAAGATTGCAAACGTCATGAATTCCACACAAATTAAATCTATTAACATCATACTGTAAACCAGGACGAGTGATATGAGAGCCAACAACATACTGCTAGATTGAAGTCTTACATCAGTTAGACAGTAAGAGATAAGTTCCACTTACTTGTCACAAAGGACAGTATTGCAGTCAAGGCAAGTTGCCAGGCTTAAAGAGCTCCGGCACGTATTGCAGTATGCTGTTGACAAAGTTTTACCAATTTGGTGGCATCTGCAGATATTTAAAGAACCAAGAAAATGGCACAATTAAACGAGTGGATTCCTCAGATAAAACAATGACGTAGTGTGGGAAGGAAAAACAAAGATAAGTAGAATAGAATAGGCTATAATTGATGCAGATTGTAGCTGGAACATGAAATAGGGCTTAGGGTTTGTAGAAAAACCTCTAAAAGCATAAAATTATTTGATTGATAAAAGACATACCTAAAAATCAAGCATAGGCAGCCTATTTATACTAGTATAGGACCTAATCCAACTCCTAATAGAAAAAGTAAATACTAATTAAAAGTAATATGCTAATCCTATGATAACTAGAATCCAAATAACTTACGAAATACTAAATAGTAAGAAATCCAATATTAACTAGGAAAACTAAACTAACTGCTCCTGCATCAAACAAAGAGATGCAAATCAACATTTTATGCTTTGCTATCAATTAAAAAACTTATTTTGAACTAGAATGAGACATAAATAGGAATACATAGCGCAGCTCACACCTGCCATGAAACGAGATCAAAAATATGTAAGGTCAACATAACAAAGGGAACAAATTTCCAGAAGTTGGCCCGAGACTAACAGAAATATGCTGTATTGCTGAAAATTGAATACATCAAATGAAATCAAAAAATCTTACATCAGAATCAATGCATCATGAACATAAATACTCTACACTGCCTCTTTTTAACATAAACTAAACAAGTCACGAAACAGGAAACGTGGACTTTTTATTAACAAAACTGTAAGACCAATTAACTTCTGAACTTAAACTACTTTTTATTGCATGGTAGGTCTCTATATCAGTTAATGAGTCTCTGCAGCTGTCAATTATCCTGCATTCTAAATATACCTCCTTATTATGATGATTGCCTATAAAAAGGAAAAGGAATAGAAATATAAGACAATATGATTACATCTAACAGACCTTCTATAGAGCCCAAGAAGGTCCCTTGATATGGAATTTAATTGGCTGCACCCCACTGCCGCCTAGGTGGAAAGATAAGTTCACTAAGTAATGTACTTTATAAGTAAAGATAAGTTCACTAAGTAATGTACTTTAAAAGTGAAAAAGGGATGCTAAGGATTTCTCAGGGTCAAGTGGTCAAGACCTGATCAGATGCAATCGCCAAACAGTCTTCAGCAAGGTGACCAGGTCTCTGGCATTTCCAACTACAATGCGAGGTTTGTCATTGAAAACAAGTAAATAGATGTCCAAATAGGAGTTCACTTGAAACATTATTTGAGTTATAGGTTGAACTCGTGTAATACCAATTTCACGATTTGAGAATGCCCATCTATAAATAAATCCCAAACAAACATGTTTCACGAAAAAGAATATACCACTTATAGCAACAAAGATTAGATGTTTTCTTAGACCAGCGATGGCAATCATAGTCCCATTTGTCCTCCTCAAGCTCAGACACTGGCATAGCACATTTGACTACACATGAGGAGGCATCCAATTCCTTGTTGCAAGATGTATCCTGAAGAAAAAACCTTATGAAAAGTGTCCTAAAAAGCCCCATAAACATAAAAAAGTATCCTCAAGTATGTTATTGGAAGTATAAAAACACCTGCCAGAGCTTCAGGCTTTGTAAGAGCTCAGCTTTACATTCCATGCTACAGATATCATCATTGGTCTATCAGGAAATAGACATATAACAACATGAGTATGAAAGATGATCATGAAGGTGAGCCTAATCTGTGGAAGAGAGGGTTTGACAAATCCTACCTCATTGCAGATATATTCTCCATATTTACCACATACTACACAAACAGGTTCTCCTGGCATGGGATAGCGTTGCTCACTTCTAGCAGGAACTTGACCAACTTCATTTTTATCATCTAAAAAGAAACAGATGGAGTGTAAGCAATGATGTTTGTTTACATGAAAAAGAACTATTGGGAGCAAACATAGTTATATCAATTCTGTGGTCAACAATGCCAAGATTTTGATAATGAGGACAAATCGCCCTAACTAACAAAAAATGTAGTTGAACAATAAAATTATTAACTAATAAAAAAATTTCAGAAGCAGACCAGAAATTGGGGTTTCCTCTTCCGATGGACATTCTGAAGAAGAACTTCGATCACCTAATTTTCAAAAGACAAGCCAACATGAAACATGTTTTAATGCCCCACTCAACCAATATATATATATATATATATATATATATATATGCAACTCATAAGAAAGGCACTCACTTTCATAGTTTACTAAATTTAAAGCCGAACTTGAAGTCCCCTACACAAAAGAAAACACAAAACAAATCATTACATGACTCTAGATCAGAAGTATAGAAGAAAAATAATAAATTCAAAAGAAGTGGTTACCAAAACATCAGCAGTTAATATTTCACAAGGCTGAAACGAGCTCACTTCTTTTCTGTTCACGCCGAAAAAGAAAAAGAAAGTCAACTAAGATTATAAAAAAAAAGGACAACCAGAGATAACAAAATAGAAAAAGAAATTACCTTCTCTTAAGAATATAATCTTGGTGAGACATCGGCCCCCCATCATTGTCTTGGATTTTAGAGTCACGTACACATTCTCTACGGCGACGTTTAGGGGGGGCCTCCTCCTTCTCATCGATCAAAGGAGCGTTCCCGGTGGCAATATTATAAGCTGCGAATTCCAAATATTAAAATAGATTGGAAATTCATCCACATAAAAAGAGAAACTACCTTTGAGGTTTTGAAGAACAGAGGATATAGCGATGTCCTTTTTGTATGAGAGTGAAGAGTTCTTGTATATATTCGTCCGGCTCCCCTCCATCAGTCGTTACCCAAACTCAGACGGAACATATACATTCCCACGATATATTTCCCGGTGTTGCATAACTGGGCTTCTGCCGAACCGGCTCCGGTCTGAAGATAATTGGCCCAATATCGGGATTGCGAAAGGACGACCCATATGTTTGATTCCACTTCCCTTTCTTACTTTTTGCCAAATATTTAGTTGAATTTTTAATTTTGATAATTTATAAATTTTTATTTTATCTCATTATAAATAGATATATTACTTAATTATTTAAATTTTTTAATAATATACAGTAATTATTTCAAATAATTTTATAATAAAATCAATTTGAAAATTAAAAAATATAAATCTTATTTATCTCTAATTTATATTTAATTTTAGTTATTATTAGTAATTATATCAATTTTAATGATTAAATATTTTTATTTTATTCAAAAATTAAAATTAAAAAAGAATTGAAAATCACATAGTGAAATGAAAAGAACTACTAAAATTTTCATGAAAATAAGGATCATCATCATCATCATACCCCAAAGTTCCATGATAAAATAGGGTTTGAAGGGCCTGATAGTACGCAGTCTTATCCCTACATTATAAGGTGGCTGTTTTCAGTAGACCCACATACATATGTGACAGAATAATAGTAATACAAGTTAAAAGTGTAAATACGTACAAACTGGCAGTATATATATATATATATATACCCCACTACAGAATTAATACTGTTGGAATGATATATAATGAATAAAAATACTAAATTAAAATTAAAATTAAAATAATGAAAATAAAAATATAATAATAATAATAATAATAATAATAATAATAATAATAATAATAATAATAATAATAAAAATCACGAAAGACGCCTCTACTCATGCAAAGTGACAATAAAATTTGACCTGCTCGAAAGTACTTGGTCGACAAGAGACTGGTAAATAATAATAAAACTAATTATATTAATAATAAACTCTTCGTAAGTGCACAAATAAATAAATAATACCAACATGAACACAAAGACGTGTTTGGTTTGTGCATGTAAAACTTGTTGATACTCGCACAATACAAGCTATGGTCCTAATAAAAGCTGAGGTGTAATTTTAACCACGCTGATCAAAATTTAAACACCCAGATCTAATACGATGTAATATATTATCATCCATCTTCATATAACTTTTATAAATGTTTCTATCAAAAGAAAATTTTAAAAGAAAAAATTAGAAAATAAGGATAAGGTGCTTAAATTATAAATCTGTTAACTTGATTAAAAAAGGTAAAAAGTTAAAAGAAGCTTAAATAACTTTGGGGTGATCTCATGGATGAATGGCTGAGGGGCCTGGGCAGAGGGACAGGGATTCAGGATACAGAAGAACTGATCTCATGGAGCACGTCTGACAGAGACTGTAATTTTATCAAATGGAAGACAATTTACATTTATTACAATCTTATCAACAACTCCACCGATAGCTGATGATCACCATAATGTCAACAAGTAGTTATATTGATTGCAGTCATTGAGTGGAGACGGGCAACCCAAACCCGCTATCATTTTCGACCCGCCACAGGCCAGCCAAGAATTGACTCTACGTCATTCACTTCACCCACTTTCTTTTCTTTTTTCCCCCATTTTTGCAGCCGCCTACATCCTCACCTTCTGAAATCTGAATAACCCTAAAAAATCACTTAAGCAAAGTTCAATTCTAATGCCTAGACAGTCTTCAAGGTTCTAACTGGCTATCCGATGTAAGAAGACAGAAGCTCCAATAAAGTGGTTTGGGATTCATTCGCAAAACCTGAACTGAAGCAACTGGATCAAACATTTCAGAAGCAAACCTGCCTTATTTCCCAGTTAAAAACATAGATGGCCAAGATTGGGTGTGACGCTGATGGGAACCTGAACCAAGAAAAGTTTAGTCAGCCTTTGCCCTGGATTGGCATCTATGTAGCAGCAGCATCTCTGGCATGTGGAGTTGCAATGTTTGCAGACTTCATTCATGGCTTTCGTCGTCGAAAATTGTGGTTCCCTAGTAAGTACTTCTCCATCAATGCCACTTCACTCACTATTATGACTGTGGCTGTTAAATTCTCGGTGGATCTTAATACTGCCATGCCAGATCGCGTTGGTCAGCTTTCCAAACTGAGCAGCGGTGTCTTAATCTGCACAATCATGAGTAATTCAATGCCTTCTCTTGGAACTATGGACAATAAAGATATCTGGATGAATCTAATAGCTTTGGGGATACTTGTAATTACTGTTGTTGTTAATATCTGTATTCAGTTGGGTACCGGTGTCATATATCAATACTGGAAGGAGCATGCTTTCGTCATGTTTCTCATGCTTCTTTTGCTTCTAATTTTGGGCTTCTCGGCTTTGATTGTGCCAACTTCAAAGAAATACTTGGAATTTAAGTACAGTAAGAAGTATGAAATGGCTCTGAAAGAAGGGTGTGGAGAAGCTAACCAAAAAACTAACGAGAGACTGAAGGAAGATCTTATGAAATTTTGGATGATGGCTCACACATGCAGTCCTCAATTCGTGATTGGCCGTTCTGTTACGTGTATAGCTGCAGGTGCCCTTAGTCTCCTGGGTACCTTAACTTTAGCTGAGGCCATGCTTCGATCTTACTTGATGTCCTCGTCATTCAGGTTTTGCAATGGAGAGTCTGACTACAAGTGGTCAACTACCTTGGTACTCATTACTCAGACCATTGCAATAGGAATCGGTACTATAGCTCCAGCAATCAGATGGTTCACAGCCGTAAAGTTTAGATGCCCGAAAAGAAGAAAGAAAAGCATGAAAGATATATTCAGAGTAGAATGCTACTGGAAGCAGTATCTGGTAGAGATGAAAGAGTGCCCATTACCCATACGAATCAAATCACGTCACTGTCGGAAAGTTGCACATGATGCTAAAATGAAGTTTCTGGACTTGTGTATTGGAGTGCAGACTGCAATTGTTTTCGCAAGCAAAGTGATCCAATTCATTTCCATTTTCTTCATGAGCCGGATTTTGATATTCCTTCATTTCTGCAAAAAGTTGAAATTGAAATCCAAAAACAGCACATCGATTGATTCAGAATCAGAGAAGGATCCCAGCCTAAAGCCAGATCTTAGCCGTTTTGTTTTGCATCTTGAAGGTGAGGATGAACTCGTTGATTTGATGATGAAGAACAACTTTGATACAACCGATCATTGGATGAAGAGGGCTAAAAAGAAGCAACCAAAGCATCTAATACAACTATTGGAAAAATCTACTTTTCCTGATGGATTCAAGGGAGTGAAAGAGTTTGACTGCGACTTTGTTTGCTCTTTAGGTTCTGAAGATCCCCCAAATTGCTGGGCTCTTCCTGTTGTGACTCTGACAGCCATTGCAGTTGCACTTCCAGATAGCAGTAAGAGCAAGGTCAAAAACTTGGTAAACGGTGTACATGAAGGCCTCATGCATGTCAGACTCATAGAAGACATCCTAGATGAAAAAGGAGATATAACTAATGTAAGAAAGGCAGCATATGTTGTCTGGCTGGAAGTCGATCTCTATCAGAAGTGGCTCGATGTGGATCTTGACAGACTGTCTCTACAAGCAGAAAGCACAAAGGAAATTCTTGAGGGACTTGCTGATGCTGCAAAGAATAGGTTTGAGGAGTTTACAATTGGAAATCAATGTCAAAGGGAAACCCCTTCTAAGTGGCCTATTAAGGTATTAGCTGCTCATTCCATGTATAGGATAAGCCGAACTATATTGCACAGTTATGAATGCAAGAATTACCAGATGAGTGAAAAACTCTTTGAAGCGCTAACAACTATGATATCTGATATCCTGGGTGCCTGTCTCACTAATTTACGTCGTGTTATACTCCACAAGTGTTTGGGCAGCACCATTGAAAGCAGAGAAGACAGCATAAGAGATGCAGTGTACCTTCTTGGTAAAACAGATAAGATTCTGAATCTTCTGAACCAAATGGAATTTCCCCGGATGTGCCTTGATCGAATGTCTAGCATTGATGAGTGGCGTTCACTGCACAAGATGAAGGACCCTCTATCCTTCAATTCAGCTTCAGCAGAGAGTGAGTCAGATTCTTCTAGCCACTTGTACCTGACCATTGTGTGAAAATACTCGTGTCAATGCTATAAAATGGAAGAAGATTGAACTCTGAAGCAGCCCATTATTGCTGAACCCTGAAGCAGCATATTATTGTGAACTATAATCCATTGTGGTTGAAGCTTTCAGCTTTTGTTCCATGTATAATGTTTTTGTAAATTCCAAAATGTAATGGAGATGAACAGCATAGAACCAGAAACCGACTTTTTTATATTTCACAGAACCTCTGAGAAAGTTAGTTGATTTTGTTCACAAAGAACTTAGCATTCCAATGCTCACACAAGAATGATTGGATAAAACTTTCACCTGGTCAAAGAACTTAGCATTCCAATACTCGCACAAGAATGATTGGATAAAACTTTCACCTGTTCATCCAGCCGGGTTGTACATAGCCTGAGTATTGGTGTTTCCAGTAACTCTTTATTCATATAATGGTTGTTAGACCAAACATATCTGCTAGAAGACTGTTTCAATTGCGAGAAAAGCGTAAATAATGCCCTAATTTCTTACAAAGCACAACAGAATCATTACTTTAGATTGCTATAACTGAATCATATAATTGATGATAATGTCAACAAAGGAGCGGCTAAAAGCCGAGATCAGATTGCAAAACTCACTACCCTTGCATTCTATGGAATCAATCATATATTACAAAGAGAAAATAATAATAACAAGCAGCCGTAATTCCACTAAAACCTCAAATTCTAAAGGGGGGAAAAAAAAAAGGAAAACCCCAATCACAGAATCATACTTATGATCCTTAAACCGACAGCAAAGGGTTAGTTGAAGAAGCGGAGGGGATGAATATGACATCAGTAGTCGTCGTCGTCGTTTCTCTTCTTGGGCTTGCGGTAGTTTTCTTCAATGTGTTTGGCTATGACGAGGCCGGTGGTGGCCAATTTCTTAATGTTAGGAACGTTATAGTTCTGAGCCAAGTAGATGCCGAACATGGTTCCCGCAATCAAAGAGAAGCTGCTCCTCAGTATCCCCATCTTTGAGCTGATCTCGATTCAAGAAACAAAGGGCAGATTTGAATACAGAGAAAAAGAAAAGCTTCAAGGAAGGAGTGGCGCGTTTAGTGTATTTATGTTATATACGCTCCGCTATTGGAGTTTTAGTTAGAGCGTGTAGCCCACGATTGTGCAGAGTTGACCCCTTGTCCAAGCCTGCAAGGTAACCAACAGTAGGTTTCTATGCAAATGACTGCATTATTGTTCTGGTGGATTCTAATCATGCTGTTGAAACGACCGCGTGGAAGGTATTTACAAAACAGCTTTTTTTAATCAAACTGAAAAGACAATTAGATAATACTATAATTTAACTCGGTTCTCTGCATCTTTTTTTTTTGAAATTTTAAATAATGTATATTTTACTTAAATAGATACAATTTATTATATGATGTCTAATTATTATTTTATTAATTTTAGTGTTACAATGTTTTCAATAACGTGTCTTTATTAATAATTATAATAGTTTACTATTAATTATCATAAAGAATTCATATAACACTCTAAAAGCATTTTTTACAAATAAAATTTAAATTTTATAATATTTTATAGTACCTTAATAATTTTATAATGACTATAAAAAGAGAATTATTTTATGTTTAATAATTATACACTCTTGAATTTTTTGAAAAGCTTGAATATTTTTAAGTTTAAAATAATTTTATATAATTTGTATGAAAATTATTGTGATAATACTTATTATTTTATTATAAAATATAAACAAATATTAAACAAATTAATAAATAAGATATCCATATTAATATTTAAATATAAGCTATAAACTTAAATAAAAATAACAAATTTTCATATTAAAACCTTTATATTTTCATATATATATATATATATATATGCCAAGAAGAAGCACATTATAACAATAATATAAACATTTCACACATGAAAACATAAAGTTCTCATATTTCCTTTAATTATGAAGATACAAATAATATTTATATATGTAAGGAAAGAATTTTAAGAAACACTAGAAAAAATTTATGTATGATTATTAATTATAATGCATAATTTTGATAAAAAAAGTCTTACATGTAAAGTTAAAAGATCTAAGTAAAATGCTTTCAACCTTTGAAATAAGTAAAGACAATATTTAAAATCAATTGTGTTTAAGGGATGTTTCAATTGATGTTTCGATGTTTACAAAACATTAGTACTATTAATGAGTTTAATGTTTTGATGAGAATGAATATGAGAACAAGATCTTATTATAACAATGGATTATGAAAGAAATGATTTTGTAATCTTCAATATCAAGACCAATTCAAGCATAGAAGAAGATTAAGATATATTAAGGCCTTTGTATATTGAGTATTAGTTATTGTAAGCTCACCTTAGTTGTTTTGATAGTTTAAAAGGCTCATCATGTATAAACATTTCATTTCACTTCATTACATAAGTCTTTCCATTCATTAAGAGGTATTGAAGCTTTTGGTTTTAATATAAAAGCATCTTAATCTTTTAAACAAACTTTAGAGAACATTTTGGGAAGTGTTTAATTCATAATTGTATTAATTAACTTGAGTTTGAGAGTTCAAAGTACTTAAAAATCATGTATATATAGTGATTGGTCAACCTATATAGGTTAGTGATTGACTAGTATAAGTTAAAGTTGTTAAAATTGATGCACAAAAGTTTCTTGCAACATTAGTTGATGTATTAGTTGACTAATGTGTCATCTTGATCAACTAATATGCCTACTAGTCGACTAATATCCCAAAACACTATAAATAGGTGTTTCTTATTGGTTTTTATATTAAGAAGAATTTAAGTGCCTTTTACACACATTCAAATTTTTTCAATCATTTCAGCATTTATTGTTTCATTTTGAGTGTGGGAGTCATTTAGAGATTATCAAAATAATCAAGTGACCAAGTTTGAATTATAAGCTCTTATTGAGGTTCTTGTTCATTGTATTTAGAGTGCTTAAAGTGGTTTTATGGTTCCTCTTCACCTTGAAGGAAAATTATAAAAGGAGTTTTTCTTTTCCATAATAAAAGATTGTATATAGATTGTTCTTTGCTTTGACAGAAGAATTATAGTAGAAATCTAAGAAGATGTATAATAGTTATTTTTACCATAAAGAATATATATAAGAGTTCTTTTTTATTGGTGCTACAAAAGATTTTATATGATGGTTCTTGTTCATTGTTATATGACTTATAAGCTCTTATTGAGGTTCTTGTTCATTGTATTTAGAGTGTTTAAGATGGTTTTATGGTTCCTTTTCACTTTGAAGAAAAAATTGTAAAGGGGTTTCTCTTTACCATAATAAAGATTGTATAAAGGTTGTTTTTTCCTTTGAAAAAAGAATTATGGTAGAAATCTAAGAAGATGTATAATAATTATTTTATACCATAAAGAATATATGTAAGAGTTATTTTTTATTGGTGATGCAAAAGATATTATATGATGGGTTCCTCTACACCCATTGAATGAAGATAATAGTAAATTCCTAAATAAATATTGAAGGAGTAGGAACATGCCAAAGGTTATTGGTTGAACCACTGTAAATTGAGCTTATACTTCTTCTTTATTTCTAAAATTATTATTGTGATTTTTTCAGATTGCTATATATGAAATTATCACAATCATTCATTGTAACAGCCCAAACTACCTGCCCACAGATATTGTCCGCTTTGGGTTCCAAGCCCCTCACAGTTTTGCTCTTCCCACCCTTAGGAAAACACTTCTATGGTAGAGAGGTATCCATACTCTTATAAGGCATACTTCGTTCCCCTCTCCAACCGATATGGGATCTCACCATCCACCCCCCGTTAGGGCCCAGCGTCCTACGCTGGCACATCAGGTCGAGAACCGGCTCTGATACCACTTGTAATAGCTCAGACCACCTGCGTATAGATATTGTTCGCTTTGGGCTCTAAGCCCCTCACGGTTTTGCTCTTCCCACCCTTGGAAAAATGCGTCTATGGTGGAGAGGTATCCATACCCTTATAAGGCATACTTCGTTCTCATCTCCGGCCGATGTGGGATCTCATCATCCACCCCTCCTTAGGGCCCAGTGTCCTACACTGGCACATCAGATCGGGAACCGGCTCTGATACCACTTGTAATAGCCCAGACCACCCACCTACAGAAATTGTTCACTTTAGGCTCTAAGCTCCTCACGGTTTTGCTCTTCCCACCCTTGGGAAGACGCATCTATGGTGGAGAAGTATCCATACCCTTATAAGGCATACTTCGCTTCCCTCTTCAACCGATGTGGAATCTCATCATCCACCCCCGTTAGGGCCTAGCATTCTATGCTGGCACATCAGGTCGGGAACCTACTCTGATACTACTTGTAACAGTCCAGACAACCCGCCCATAGATATTGTCCGCTTTGGGCTCCAAGCCCCTCATAGTTTTGCTCTTCCTACCCTCGAAAGACGCGTCTATGGTGGAGAGATATCCATACCCTTATAAGGCATACTTCGTTCCCCTCTCTAGCCGATGTGGATTTAACAATGTAAATGCCTTAAAATTAAAGACATATAGCACACTTGCAACGACATCGGGGGAATTCTACGTCTCTTGTATGGTAATGGTATACATTCGGGCTTGGGATTGTGATTGGTTGCTTCGCACCTCAGTTTTAGCACTAGGATCTGCTGAACTGATTCTACCTTTACCTCTGCCTCTCTGTCCGGCTCCATTGAGTCTACTATGCTAAATATTCATTTCAGTTATTGATCACCCTCTCATTCCAGACTATACTCCCGCAATGGCAGGATAATCTCTGATCTGATGCTCGAAAGAGTCACAACGTAGACAGGCTCCCAATATCTTCCGACTTTCTCCACCATGTCTCTTCCCACAATGCTCACAACTGGGCATCTATTGTGCCTGCCCTTATATTTCTATCCTCCAGATGCGTGACCTCTAACAGAATAGACAAAACCACCTCTTGTCCTAAACCCTGATTGTCTGGATCTCAGCTGTGATCGTGATGGCCTATTCTGGCGTTTACTGAATCTTTTGCTAAAATCATCTTGGAACTCACCCTGTCTCTTCAGTTTAAACTCCTGCTTGTACTCTCCTCATTCATCCTTTAGTAATTGCTCAATTCAAATAAAAGCCGCTCGCAACTCCATAAAGCTACTCAAATTGGTGATAGCCAGCCTTGTCCTGATCTCCATGTTCAGATCATCTTCAAACCGCCTACATTTATCTTCCTCCGTTAGGATCAGAGTAGTGGCACACCCCAACAACTCATTAAACCACATTTCACATTAGACTATTGTGAGATTCCCTGTTTCAAATCGAGGAACTCCTTTATCTTCCTATCCAGGTAGATCTTTGACATATAATTTTCCTTGAAGACCTTTAGAAAGTCTTCCCATGTCAGCCTACAAGGTCAGACAGAGCTACCCGGGACGGTCTTCCATAACTGATAGGCCGGACCTTGGATTAACGAGACTGCGTAGTCAAACTTCTCGTCAGATTCACAGTCCATCTGATCAAACATCCTCTTTGTGCTCTCTAACCATCCTTCTGCCTCAGTAAGGTTTGTACTTCCATAGAAGTCCACAGCCCTCTGCTTCCTGAGCTTATCATATCTTCTTTCTCTCTTCTTAGGAACTCTTTGAGGCATTTTTTAAGACTGGGGCATAAGAGACTCTCTATTGGCTCCTATTGACTCAAGGTCAGCTAACTCTGTGACTCAATCTCCTATAGCAGATGACTTATAACAAACAAAAATTGTGATCATTATACGAGTCTCTCATTATATGTCATGTTAAATTGCTCATATATGTCCCTAAGGATGTCAAACCATGCTTTGATACCAAAAATTATAACACATCATTACCATAGAGTATATATCCGGTAAACCAGAGTATATCCGAGCACATACCCTATGGGAATGGCACATTAAAGCAATCACATTAACTTTTTTATGACATCGCACGTATCACAGGATCTTCAAAAGATCAAGCATTCTCATTTCAATCACAAACATAACATTCATTGTGTCATTACAATTGATAACTCATGTATAAACATTACATTTCATAATCGATATATTTACATTTCAAAAACATCTGAGAGTTTACTGCTCTATATACAAAATATTTAACATGAGATGCGATGTTAAACCAAAATATCCTAGCTAGACTCTTCAGTGTCAGATGACCAGACCTTTGAGCCATTCTTGTTTCCCAAATTGACAGTACTAGACTTCTATTAGTTTGCCTTAAAAACTAGGTCTCCCTTACACTTGAAAATCACGTTGCCATTTTAATGAGTTTGCGAACTTAATGAGTGAACCATCATCGATGTGCTCACTCAAGTTAGAGCACAAATATCACAAGTAAATATCCAAATTCAACGAGTACATCATATCATTCCATTGTATATACCATATCACCTTTCATCATATTTCATTAAGTACAACATGTACACAAATATTGAATATCGCATATTAAAACAATTCAGTAATTCATTTAAATCATTTGCATGATACATGTAAAGTTATATATGCAAATGCACATGTGACTCCACTTTCATTTTTACATTGTTATGACCAAGTGCCTAATTAATGTCCTGTATCCGTTGTGGATACTCGACTAATTTCATATACTGTCTTGTATCTATTGTAGATATCGGGCTCATTAATAACTGAGCCTATGGCTTTTTGAGCACATTCCTAAGCTTAAAGCTCTTTTTCACATTGATCACTCCGGTCACAGCTCCTTTATCTAATCATGCATATTCATGTGATGGAATGCATCAATTCACATATTATTCTATCAATTCCTTTTATTTAATATGCTCAATAATTTATCATATTCTTCAGATTTGAGTTCGGCATTCAACATTCAGTTGAGAAAATATTTTTCCATTCACATACAATCAGTAAGCACTTCAAATACATTTCCAAATATTAAACTCCTCAGATCAACAATGTCCAGAAATATCACAATTATGTAAGTAACAATTCAGTAACTGAAATTTAAACAAAAACAAATCAATCATAGTGAGAAACATCTAGGTGAACTCACAGTACGCTCAAGATAAGCTGTTACCTTGAAGATTCGACAATGACCCTGCTTGGCAAACAGCTGATTGTATTAGCTAATAGCTGATTCTATCAGCTAATTTAACCAGCGGATTGCATTAATTGTTTGTTAGAAATGTTTGATAAAATTAGTTGTTTAGTATTAGTTATTTATGTGTAAAATGACTTATAAAGACGTGACTTTAAAAAAATTATAAGGGTGTGAATATTATATATTTTAGTATTTCGTTGAATATTCTTATAGGAATTTAAATTTTAGATATTTAATTCTACAAAAATTAAGTTTATAACTTTAATAAAAACATATAACATATAATAATAATAATAACAACAACAACAACAACAATAATAACAACAACAACAACAATAATAATAATAATAACAATAATAATAATAATAATCTAACGTTAAATTTTCTATTAATATGAATGATGCAACTCGTATTTTTTCATATAATATGTTTGAATTTTATTATTAAATAAATTAAAAATAATTTATAAGGACATGACTTAAAAAAATTTGTAAAGTCATAATAAAATATTTAATTATACAAAACTTAAAATTTTTGACAATAATAAAAATAGAAAAAAAATTTACAAAAAATTTACAAATGTTTCTAACCTATGACTACATAAAGGGTAAATTTAACTTTTAATACTTAAAATTTTAGCTGATTGATGAAAGCTGATTATGTTAAATAAGCTATTGAAAAAGTTACCACCAAAAATCTTTTATAGATGATTGAAAAGTCAAACTACCACACGAGTCCTAAGACAGATAGAAACGTAATTGCTTATTATGATATGACATATCCAAATTGCAAGGAGATTAACCTATTTGTTGAGTTAGTTTGCTCTTAAATTTCCACCGAGGAAGGATAGGAAATTACTTTACATATGTTAACACTAGTATAGAAAGATGGAGAACAATTCACGTCTTATTGATAAACTGGGTGACTATTAAATAGCCTTACAAGTAACAGAAAAAATCCATCCACGTGGTAATAGAATCCCAATCGTGGAGTTCACTTGGAACAAGTCAAAAACAAGAAACTAGTCCCTAAATATAGGGATTATTGTTAACTAGAAACAAACTCCTAAAGACCTGGTCCAAAGACAGTACTAACAACATAACCCTTACGCTCCTAAGTCGATCTAGGATAATTTTTTGTACTTAACTGCGGTTATTAAAACTGCACGCTATATCAACGTCGTGAAGGAAATTAAAAAGAATTTGCCAATTCCAGTAGATCTGTGGGTATAAGAACAGGAGACAGCTTAACATGAGATGCTATCTTCTGCTTCCTCAGAACTTACAGTTGTTTATTAGGATCCAATACCTTTTCCAATAACCTCATCCCAGCAAAAATAGCTACCCCAGAGACTCTCTTTAGTCTTTATTGGACACCACAATTAATATTGGACAATATCTAATACGTGTAGTAGCTAAATATGAATGATCATCTCACCTTTGCTCAAGACTTAGGGCTATTTGGTTGGATTAATTAATCGATGGAATGAAATGTAATATAGTGAAAAGTTGTTTGAGAGAGATGAAAGGGTTCATAATATAATGTAGTAAAATATTGTTTAAAAAATGGATGGAATGAAATGTAATATATAATAAAGGACTATTATACTCTTGATATTAAAATAGTTGTTACAGAAGGTTTAATGCTAGTATTAATAGTCAATACAATATTTTGAAATATATTTTAAAAATGGTTACAGTAAGGTCCACGTAACTTAAGTCTTCCAACTTGATTTTCATTCGTTTTTCTAACTACGTACATTATCCTGTGATTCATATTCTTATGTATAATAGCATAATAATAATGCCATGTTATATCGTCTCATTGCAATTTAGAACGTGAAAAAAAGAAAGGAAATTGTTTTTATATCCTTATTTGCTAATTTTATCGTTGGCTTTTAACATGATTGCCACATGTCGTATGTAATCATCATGGTCTTTGCATGATAAGGATGCAAGCCAACTGAATGACATGTAAGTGGCTAATCCATAAGTGTACTTCTTTGTGTCGGCAACTTATCTTTTGTGGACTCCATATATTTCTGTATGAAGCTGATATAGATATGGTATTGGTAGCTAATGTATCAACTAAATCGTTAGTCGAGTCAGAATCGCATGAAGCTAGCCGAAATCTGTCTTTGTAGTGTTAGTTCGTCTTTGCCGCCTTGAGAGGTGATATATATATATATATATGTTGGACACGTACAAAAAACAAAACAAAACATAATGGAATAGCTTCATCATTTTCTGCTGGTGGATACCTCTACATATGGGCTCCGATTAGTGTTACAGTCATAGACTGTTGTTGCGCCCCAAAAAGTAGAAAACGGAGTTTTTCTTTTCTATTTCATTGTGTGCATGTGTTGTTCTAATTACAGAACCAAAACCCCAGACACTTGTGAAAATGATGTATTACTTACTCTGTGCCACTTGAATTAAGGTTTCGTGGAGGTATGTGTCAATTTTGGATAAGAACAAAAGGGAGTATCTTGGACAATTAGTCTAAAGGAAGAGGATTTTCAAACTCAAGTCATAACCACAGAAAAGTTCTTCTCCATCATTAAAGACTAGTGGACTGTTGGACCATGTTCATGTTCTATACTTTGTACTTTGTGTTGGTCAAAAGAAGTGTTAGTGTTGTGATGATTCTGTAACGTGGATATTCAAATACAACTTCAAAGATTTAAGAAAAATCTGACCTCGGTCACGGACCCAAGTTGATTTTTTTTGTGATACTAATAACTCACAAAGTTAAGGTTTTGATCACATGTACACAATCTCCTGCAATAATTTCAACTAATTACCCAACATAATGATAGAACCAAATTGTACCACAAATGACAAATTTGAAAGTAGGCTTAAACAACCCTTAAAGTCTTCTTAATGCTTGGATTAATTATTAGGCAAGGCAGGGGACTTCCATGTCTTCTTTTAGTTAACGAGGATTAGGAAATGAAAATCAACCCACCATTTGTCAGGTCCTTTCCTTTCCCTCTTTGCTGGGTAACTAATTGTCAATGGTCAACCACACAATGGCGGTGCCAGAGACATTTCTTTCAATGTCTGCAACTTTATCAACCATAATGTTTGTCTAATCTAATGCTAACATGTTAATCACTAAAGAAACACCAATGTGATCCTAAAGTCAAGACAAGAGTTTTTTTAAACAATTATTTATAATTTGTTGGGCAAAAACGTGGACTTTTCTTCCGATAATATTCAAATTGGAATTATTTAAATTTTATTATATTAAATAATTGAGAATTTATATAATTGCTTGTTGAATATATGCATGATGAAATTTATATAACCATTTTGTTCAATTTTTTAATTAACTCTAAAATTTCAATAAAAAGTGAAACAAAGGTTTTTCTATTTTTTTAGATATATAAAACCAATAAATCAGGCTAATAGTCAGTGAAGAAAGAATGTGGGAGTCAGCTATGACAACAGGTGGTTTAATTGATAAAGTAATAAAGTTCTTAGATTGCCTACCAGATAAAAGTTATATAATTTGATTTTTGCAATTTATTTAATAATTAAAAAGAATGATTATTCAAGAATTAAAGATATATCAAATCTTATAAATATCGATTAAATCTACTTTAATATTTAATTATAAATAATTAACTCATAAAATAAATCATTTAGATAATTTATAACTTAATAGGTACATTCTTTTTGTATTTTCTTTCGTTTCATGAAACTCTTTTTTATAACTAATTTTATGTTTCAGTAAATTTGTCTGACATTATGAACTATCTTTTCTCCGTCATTCAAACATTTGATTTTTAAAAAATTACACGCTTAAATCACGAAAACAATCTCCTTAAAAAAATAAAAAGAAGATTGCATATATTATAATTATCCCCAGATCTCTCCAAAATGAAGAGACTTGTGCACTGAGTACGTTGATTTGATTAACAATTTTATTCTATTAAGTAATTTGACGATTAATTATTCAGTGCTTGGCTAAAACATTAATTGATATTTAATGAAAAATAATGGAATGGAATATCTTAGTAAGATAATAGAATTAAAAAATAAAAATAAAAAGTGTGTAATAAAAATTACAGGAATGAACAATATAATTTTAAATATTGATATTATAAAAATTATATTACATTATGCGTGATTAAGCATAGGAATCAACCATTTAATGCAAGTATGATCATTATAAAAATTCCCATTAGTTTTTTTTTAATGCCTCGATAAGGAAAAGGAAATTGGAGCCATGAAGAGACTTGATGACCTAATAAATTATTGGAAGAAGAAGCGTAGTCAAAGATTATGGGCTCCGAAAGTGTTGCCAATTCAGAATTTCTTCTCTCTTTTCTTTACTTTCTACAAGCTGAAATAACAATTTCCCAATTTATTAATAGATGTGTTTAGAAATTTGCTTAACCTTTGATGTAGGTTCAAAAGTCACAGACCATTCTTCCCGCTCCCATTCTTCTGTTGAAAAAATTGAGCCCTGCGTTCTGCTTGTGTGGGCCTTTGTAGTTAATGGCCTAAATTGATCTGGTGGAGTCCAAATATGCCTTGCACTTGTACTATGCAGATTTTTACTAGCTATGACACCCGGTATGAACTGGTTATGGGCGGGCTACGGGCCGGCTAAGCCTCGCTCGTGGCTTGACTATTCCTTAAAAAATGATATTATTTTTAACTTTTTTTAATATATATATATATATGATGGGCTAAGCAACGGGCTGATTAATTCCAACCTGCCAAATCGCGGGCCACACAGATTGGGTCAGGCTGGGCTGGGCCATGAGTAGCTTGGGCTCAACCCGGCCCATTGGCATCCTTAATTTTCACAAGGTCAAACAAGTTTCGTCAGTTCTTGCATTTGGCCACGTTTCGAAATGTTTAAATGTTTTAAAAATTGAATAAAAATTAGAAGTATAAGATTTAAAAATTGTACCTGATATTAAATTATTGTTAAATTAACTAAAAATTAAATAAATGTAAAGAATTTAAAATATTAATAAAGAGATCATTTTTGTTTATCAAATAATTAGTTTAATTAAAAATTTGTTAATTTAAATTATTTATTTTATTTTAATTTATAAGTATTTATTAATCTACAAAAATTAATTGACCAATTAACGAATTGATCGATTTTAATATTAAAAGTTATTAAAATAAACTAAACTGAAAAGATAAAATTTTTTAATAATAAAAGTTTTTAAAATAAACCAATCTAAAAATTAAAAATTAAACTAAGAAATAAATATTTCAAAATTTTTGTGATTAAACTAACTTGTTCGTAAACAAGCAACGTAACTTCTATCACTTACTTGCATTGCAACAATTAGACCGGGACTTTCGTGCACACATGGATGTTTAGTGTAAACTAAAAGATATAAACTTCTCATAAGATTTTATTATTGTAAAATATATTCTTATTATTCAATTTTTATTTTGAAAATATTTAAAATGACTTTTTTAATTATTCAACATACTTTTTTATTCATAACAATTATACTAATTTTTTCAAATACTTAACAAATCAATTAACAATAGTCATCATTAAAATTACTCAACAAAAATTTCGTAAAATGTTATTATTTTAATTCTATAAAGTCTTTTTAAAATAATTTTAAATAATAAAATATTTTTAAACTTAAATAAAAGAATAAACAAAGTTGACGAAAAATTTAAGAAAATTCAAGATCAGTAAATTAAATTATGAATTAATCAAATTTCAGATCAATCTCAAAATTAAGAAAATTGACTTATTAGGATAATCCGATATATTTTAAATTAATTATATTAAAACAATATTGTTTTCTACCCACTGCCATCGCGATCCCTTCTTTTTCCCTAACTTATATTATATATTTCCTTATTTTGTTGCATAAGTACCGATTCAGTCAACCTCTGTAAAGAAAGAGAGTGGGTGGACAAAAAAAATAGAACAAGGTTCTCACATAGAAATTTTGTCAAACACCGGCACACTCAAGATATAAACTTCAAATAATTTTTATTCAACTTGTGTCTCCTTAAATACAAGTAGAAAAGATAAAAGAACATTAGAAATAAAAGCAATGACAAGCACGTTCAAAAAATGCTTCCTAAAATTAGGATACCAAGTAACTGATTTTTGACTAAGTAATAAATAACAGTAAAATGAAACTAACATGACTAACAAGCTTACTATATTTCTGCGTTAATCCTTAATATACTCCCCTTTAATGCAAAAAATCTATAGCACCCAATTTTATCTATAAAATAAATGAATTTCTCTAACGAAAGAGACTTTGTAAACAAATCAATAACTTGTTCTTGAGAACTACAATGCTCCATCTTGATACTTCCTTTGGCAGCCAATTCTCTTAGAAAATGATGTCGATTGTCAATGTGTCTTGTGCGATTATAATGAACTGGATTCTTTATCATTGCAGTGGTGGATTGATTATCACAGAAAATTGTTGTAACCTCCTTTTGATGTTGCTTCATATCACCTAAGATTCTTTTCAACCATATAGCTTGACATGCTATTGAAGTGACAGTTATATGCTCAGTTTCAAAAGATGATAATGCAATTGATGGCTGCTTCTTTGAACACCAAGAGATGGTATTTGAGCCCATCTTGAACAAATATCCACTTGTACTCTTGCAATCATCAACAGAAACTACCCAATCGTAATTTGAAAAACCAAATAACTTAAAATTGTTGGAGTTAGAATACCACAAACCATAAGAACATGTTGCTTTCAAATATCTAAGCACCCTTTTGTAGCACCATAATGCATTTTACTTAGATTTTGTATGAACCAAGATAACAGAGTTGTAGCTTGTAAGATGTTGGGATGACTATTTGTGAAATACAACAATCTTCCTATTAAACTTCGTTATATTTGTGCATCAACCTTTTCTTCTCCATCATCCAAGTTGAATTTTTGGTTTGTGATCATTGGAGTTTTAATTGAATTACTATTTTTCAGATTAAACTTCTCTATGAGATCATTGATATATTTATGCTGAGAGACAAAAATTTCAGCTTCATCCTGTTGTACTTCTAACCCCAAAAAATAGCTTATAGAACCCAAATCAGTCATTTCAAATTCAGATATCATAATCTTCTTGAAATCATTAATCAAGGCAATACTATTTCCAATGTAAATCAAATCATCCACATAGAGACAAACAAGTAATATCTCAAATCCATTGGTTTTGACATACAATGTGGGCTTACTTGCACTCTTTTGGAACCCATTTTTGCTGAAGTGTCCATCAATCCTTTCGTACCAAGCCCTTGGGGTTTGCTTGAGTCCATAAAGTGTTTTCTTCAATTGATACACCTTCATTTCATCCCTTTTAACATCATAACCTTGAGGTTGTTGTACATACACATTTTCCTTTAGAAAGCCATTTGAAAAAGCTTCTTACTGCATGTACCCCAGTGCCACCAGCCTTGCTTTATACTTCAATATTGACCCACCTAACTTGTATTTAAGTTTGTACACCCATTTGAGCCCTACAACTCCCTTTCCTGCTGTTAGGTCAACTAGTATCCAAGTCTTATTTCTCTCCAATGACTTCATTTCTTCATCCATAGTATCACGTGATGCAGTGCTCTTTACAGCTTCTCCAACTGAACTTGGCTCTTTAATTTTTTCAAGTTGGCACCTTTCGATTTGCTCATAGGTATCTTTGAGTGATCTCCATTTTATAGGAGGTGTACTAGACGAAAAGGAGATAGGTGTAAGTTAACTTTGAAGAGTAAGGGGTGGAGATAGTTATGGAGGGACTTGAACCGCCATAATCATCGTCATTTTCTTCAACAGCTAGCTCGTTAGCAAACTCATCATCCCCTTGAATAATGGCTCGGAATTTTTGCATTTCATCCAACTCCATGTACTTTTTTCATCAAATACAACATCATAACTTATTAGTAATTTTTGAAATAGGATTGTAAAACCGATAGCCTTTAGTTTCCAAGCTATATCCCACAAATGCGCATTTTACAGTATTATCATCAAGTTTTGCCCTCTTTTGTGATGGTATAAAGACATCAGCAACACACCTAAAATTTTTAAAATGTGTTAACTTTGGTTTCCTCCCATGAAAAGCTTCAAACAGTGTTTGATTGGACAGTGGTGAAGCTGGATTGTGATTGAGAAGATAGGTTGTTGTGTGAATTGCCTCAACCCAAAAAATTTTTGGTAGGTGTTTGGCCTTAAGTATACTTTTGCCATTTCAACAAGACTTCGATTTTTCCTCTCTGCCACTCTGTTTTGTTAAAGGGTGTAACTAGCTGTCAACTGCCTTTTAATGCCCATCCCTTCACAACAATTGTCAAATTATGTGGAAATAAACTCACCACCTCGATCTATCTTCAATGTCTTTATTGCATTACCACTTTGCTTTTCAATAGATGACTTAAATTTCTTGAAAACTGAAAACACCTCTGATTTCTTCTTAACAAAATAAACCCAAATCATTCGATTGAAATCATCTACAAGGACCACAAGGTACCTATTATTGTTGAGAGAAGGGGTGTGCATAGGTCCACAAATATCTCCATGTATCAATTAAGCTGGCCTTGAAGCTTTCATACTGCTACTTTTTAGAAAAGGATCTTTATGTTGCTTTCCAATCACACAACTTTCACATACTGCATCAGCTGGCTTTATCATAGGCAAACCATCCACAAGCCTTTGATTAGATAGCATATTTAGACTTTTAAAGTTAAGATGTCCATACTTATGATGTCATAACCAATTGTCATCTTCTAACGAGGCTGCAAGTGCTTTCTTTTCATCATCAAGGGTAAGTGGATGTATGTTATTTCTGGCCATTGGAATCTTAAACAACAAGGTCTTCTTGGTTCTATCAGAAAAAAATTGCATATGAAAAATCTTCAAAAACTAAAGAATAAACTTCTCTCAAAAAATTTCCAACACTCAATAAGTTTGAGTCCAAGTTTGGAATATAAAGAACATCCTTGATGCAGCTGGTTCCACTAGGATTTAAGTTCATAACTCCTTTGCCTTGAGAATTATGGATCGTTCCATCACCCATCTTTACTGTTATTTTGATGACCTGTCCAAGCTGACAAATGCCTCTAGTTTGGCAGTCAGGTGATTACTACAGCCACTATCAATATACCATAAACTAGAATCATACTCTTTTGTAGTGACACAAGCAAGAAACAAACTTTCAGACTCATTTTTATCTTCTTTTTCTGCAAAATTTGCTTGTTTTTCATCTCTTTCTTTTAATTGAGAATATTTTTCTATATGACCAGGTCTATCACAAGAGTAACACTTGAACTTATGATTTTGAGTTTCTCCTTTACTGTGGGATGCATTTGAATGTTGACTTCTGACATTTGATCATCCACCCCCTTTATTTCTTATGCCTCCTCTTCTTCCTTGAAAAGAATATCGTCCACAATGGTTGTTGTTGTTCCTACCCTTATGGACAACTTTATTGCCTTTAAAAACTTGCATCTTTGTTTGAAAAGCCTTCTCGGTAGAACTCTCCTCATAGCTTTTCTGTCTATCTTTATAGGATTGTAAGGAGCCTAAAAGCTCATCAAGAGTTAAGACACTTAAGTCTTTTGATTCAATAGATTCATATTTTTGTGACAAACTTCACAATATTTTTTCAACAACCTTTTGATCAGACACCTGCTCACCATACTTTCTCATCTGATTAGCTATTTTCATAAGATTGTTGGAATAGTTATGAATAGACTCTTCATTTTTCATAATGAAGCTTTCGAACTTCCTACGAAGTGCCTGAAGCTTGATTGTAAGTGTTGAATGCATTTTTGTCGTTAGAATGAGTGGCATTTTCTCTTAGTTTCTGCATACAGTCTTTAAGTTTTATACATATTTTACCTGCTAATTTGTTTAGTTTATTTGAATTTGCATTTATAATGGTTCCTATTTAATTTGTAGGAAATACGCTTGACTTTAATTGAAAAGGACAACAACAACAATTAAATGAAGGAAGGAGAGTTTAGGGTAAAACGACGCAGTAAAGGAGGGCTGAAACAATCCTAAGTAGAAGCACCAAAACGGCAAGCAGAAGAGGAGAAAACGGCAGCACCAAGAAGCAGTCCAAAATGCAGGGAGGAAATAGAACAAAACGCAGAAGCCAACTACGGATGGGCTAGGTTTTAGTTTTGAGGTTTTAATTTCAAAAATCTGGTGACAGTGGAGGCTGACCCACCACCAAGAGAGCTACAGTGACTCATCAGGGGAGACAGGCAGGAGGCAACCATGCGGAGACGATCGAGAGGCTTGATGCAGCTGCAGAGGAGACCCACCAATGCAGAGTGCTGACACACCACCCAGCCAAGAAACGAAGACAAAGACCCTCTAAAAATGACACACCATCAGGGGAATTATTTTTTTTGGGGGGCGGCATCAGCGCAGAACCACGCCAACGCCAGGCACGAGGGACGCACCATCAGAAGGGACTGACGCACGCAAGCTCCAAGCCACCATCAGGGGATGCACGCGAGGACGAACTATGCAGAAACGACGCACCAACAGAGGGCGCACCACCAAAACCAGCACGCAAAGTCACAGTGAGGCAGAGACAAAAGGGGTGACGCAAAAAAAGGATCTCAAAACCCACTGTCCTCTGTTTTATATCTGTTTTTTTTTCCTCTCATTCTATGTTGCTTGATGACTTTGATTTCTATGATTTTCATTCCACCATGAGTGAGTAGCTTCCCCGAAGCTTTAAGGTTGGGGCTGAAGCTTTTAACTAATTTTCTGTGGGTTAAATCTTGGCTGATTTATAAGTATGAATTTCTTATTTTTGATTTCTCTGTTTTGGGATTAATTTTGCTGGTATTGTGTTTGGCCAACCATTACTTGACATTAGTTGTTAATTGAAGAACCGATAGGTGAAAATTGATAACGGAACTCCAAAATAGTGAACATATAAATTTCAGATTTAGACATAGACTGAATTTATGGGAGAAAACCAGGTTAGCAAAGAACTTAATGGGTTATGCTTGATTGCTAGGCTACGATAGTAGATTAGGATTATTGCATAATACT
>JANZLC010000201.1:30369450-30388257 GCA_026413385.1 Erythroxylum gracilipes | reverse complement strand
CAAATATAGTTGACCTTGAGTTTGCTCAACAAACCAACTAGACTTAAATTAGGTAGATAACAACTTTATCAATCACAACTCATGTGACTCCTAGATCCGTTAGGTGACAATTCTTGCCAAAATATATCTTATATATTGTTACTAGAATATATTGTTACAAAAATTCATAACGTATGAAATCAAAACAACTTTCAGCTTTATTGTTACTAGAAAAGAAGATTTCTCTTGATTGTTTGGCTCGACAACAAACATCACAAGTTTTATTGATATTTTTAACTATACTACCAGCTTCTGGAATTAACTCTACCACCTTATGAGAAACATGTCTCATCCTCTTATGCCACAACTCGAACGATCCGACAACAGCCACCTTGCAAGCATGCACTAGCATCACTCCTTTAAGATAGTACAGCCCCTCATGCTGCTCTCCCACTCCAATTAGCCTCCTCAAATTTAGGTCCTATATAGCACATATTTTATTAGTGAGTTGAATAACCAAATCTGAATCATTAAGTTGTTACGATACAGAGATTAGATTGCAAGTCAACTGTGGCATAAAGAGAACTCGATGCAATTTCAAGCCTTCTCCAAACAGAACAGTTCCTTCTTTCACCGCCATAGTCTTATCTCCATTTGGTAACCCCACGGAACACGGCATGATATCATGCAATTCACTCAAAAATGCTAAGGTTCCTATCATATGATGAGAAGCTCTTGTGTTAACAATCCAATGTAACATTTTTTGCTTACCTGTTAGCTTCTCATGGCCACTAGTTTGATGAGAGCCTAACATGTCTAGCAAAGTTGCCCACTGCTCATCGTTCAACCCATTGAGGCCTTTCCGATCTGAATTTATAACAAGTCTAGTTACTTGAGTGATATTGGCACGAGTAGCACCTCATTTATTGCATCCACTTCCATTGCCACGATTTTGACTACCTCCTCGCCCAGCTGAGTTTCCACGTGGTCTATTACCCCACCACTCTGGATAGCTTATCAACTAGAAACAACTTTCAGCATCATGTCCCTCTCGATTGCAATGAGAGCAAACCGAGTTATCTTTTTCTCCTCCTGAATTTCACCCATCTGCTCGGACGATGTAACCAACAGGATTGGCTTTTTCTTCTTTAGTTTGCGTCATAGTTCGCACCCACTCTTGTTGAACCACCATGGAATAAGCACGATTCAGATTGGGCAATGGTTTAATGCTAAAAATATTTGAGCACACTGTTCCGTATCCTTCTTCATCTAAGCCCATCAAAAATTGATGAACTCTTTCTTCTTCACACTTTCTTTCCAATTCACTGGTGAGATTGCACTTACATCCTGTACAAACACACACAGGAATTTGATCATAATTGTTTATTCCATCCCATAAAGTTTTGAGTCTGCCATAATAAGAAACAATTGGTTGACCATCCTGCCTACAGTTTGCTAAATTTGATCTCAACTGCTGCATTCGTGGGCCATTCCCAATTGAGAACCTCTGTCTAATATCCTCCCACAAATCCTTGACATTCTCCATATGAGAGATGGTGGAGCAAACCGTTGGTTTTATGGTGTTAAACACCCAAGAAACCAGCATAGAGTTGACGGTCCAGCAATCTTCGAGCTCCAATGAATCACACAATGGTTGCTTGATAGATCCATCAACAAAACCATATTTCTTTTTAGCCTGTAATGCTGTCCGCATAGCTCTAGCCCATTCTTCATAATTCTCACCTTTCAATTGAACTTGGGTAATTAGATTCCCGGGATTGTCATTCGAGTTCAGTATGTAAGGGCTGATTGTTTGCTTCCCTAATCCAGAAGTCTCACTTTTCTTGTTGTCAATCATGGCTCTGATATCACGTAAAGAAAACAACTAAGAAATTTTGGGAATGAGAATTCCCATCTGCGTTGCCATTGAAAACGAGAGATATATAAACAAGAAGATACAGCTATCAATTATATTCCTAATCAAGCTAAACTACCAAAGCTGTACAAGAATCACAAAACAAAACGAAAAGGAAAAGATATACATAGACTTCCTAAATAATAGCTGATAGTTGTTGTTCATAAATAATAGCAGTTGATAGCTACCGTTCTAAGAGCATATATTGTAAAATTTAATCTTTAACATTCTACGCAATATTTCAAGCATAGAATTCACCCAAGAACATTTATGACACAATTAATTCAACACATTCAAACCCTAAAATTAGTGTTATAAAGAAAAGAGAGAAATACTAACCATGGTCCATACTCATGTAATCTCTTCTTGTTCGCAAATTCCTTTTTTATGCAAAACTTTATCTACTCTTGCCTTCTTCCCTTTCGTTGTTCTTTTCAATGGTGTAAGAACATATGTGTTTTGTCTGTAAACAATTTCTCAACTGAAGGAAGAGGGAAGAGTTTCTTTATTAATTAACCCTAATGATTATAATTTCCTTTAACAAACCAAATAACTATTATTTTAAGCCCATTTTATTTTAAAATCAAATAAAGTAATATCAGCCACACTTATGATTATTAAAATTAATCTAACAATCTCTCACTTAGCGTATGTTAACTTCATGATCTAACAATATAAGTGTGCATCATAAATTGAATCTATTAAGCCATCAAACTTGAATGAATTGAAATAATGAGATCATGACGGTCACAAGTCATCTAATGACATGATTCCTTCTATGTATCACACAATCATCTCAACTCACATATAACTATAATTGAGAAACACTGTAATTCTCAACTTTAATGTTTCTCAAAATATAATTTGTCATAATTGTCACATTATGTTGTGTACACACATATCTGTCTCATGTCTCATGAAGGCCGAAGGGAAATCGAAATCGCATGACTAAGAATTTGTACATCATTACAATGTCAAAGAATAAATGGGAGTTCACAGTTTACACCGTCGTGATTAATATCCAAGGCTTGATAATACGCGTGAAACTTTTGTTTTTGGATTTAAAAAAAGTCTACTGTAATGTTTTATTCTGTGACACAGGTGCATGCTATTGATCCAGTGACAAAACAAATCCTGACTGGTCTTTTTGCTCAATTACCTAGTTTATTAATCTGTGTTTGAATTTTGATTGTGTATGAATTAAACATGCTCCAATAATTGTATCATTCTGCCTTCAGTTCTTTGATATCCATCTTTCAACACTATAAATTGTATTTCCCTATGGGTCATTGTCGATTTTGTTTTCTTAGCTTGATTAGTTAGTTTTTGTAACGTGCATGAGTCGATATCGTGGATGTGAACGTTTACAGGAGGCATGAAGCCATTTTCAGAGCATTCATGAGATTACAGAAATGGGACTTCACTCGGTTGTCCATAAGCAGCAAAATCATGAACCGAAAGTGGTTCCAATTGGTTCATAACTAATTTAACTTGTGACTTCACTTTTGGGACCAAGAAAAAGGGGCTTTAGTCCGAATGGTTAGTGTTTCTTGAAGAGTTCTCTCCTTTTTTCCTTGACCACAAGAGAATAAGATCAGTTAGAAGACATGGCTGTGAACTGCGTATGCAAAAGCAGTTCTATCAATCTGCTTTAACTTTCCATTATGTACATCACAGGCATAGATATAGAAAGCAAATTCGTCACACTTTTATTCTTCACTATATACAACTCTACATGTATTAAAAAGTATATATTTGCAGGTAATTATTTCTTAGTGGTACTGTTGAGCTGAAAAGTATACTGTAAAACTTAAGGCATAGTGACATTTCCCACTGTATATGGTATTTACTTGCTTCTCAGCGCACTTGCAAGCTAGTCTGTGACAGCTTCCAGCACTGAGACTTGTACTTGTTTAGTCAATAGATTGTAATTGTCATGACATCGTTTGTATATAGACGACATCAATGAACTTCTTTTGTTTTTTTGTTTCTTTTGGCTTTTGTAAGATCAGTATTCATCATTAATATCAACAAAATTTTGGTGTGAGTTAGATGTCCTATGACAAATAAGAACCAGTGAAAGCATGAAAGGACCTATGTTGCCAGTACTTGTCTAACCTTTCATGGGACAACTTGCAATGGCAAAGACAGCTTGAGAAAACAAAATAACAAAACTAGGGACAAAAGGATGGTAAGAAACCAATGGTGTAGAAGCCATCCATGTTCTCCAAGTCATAGGACCAGTAGTAGGTTGAGTCTTGTGAGATATGAGATTGGTAAGATGATTTTGTTAAATGCACTGAATGCTTACTGTTGGATTCTTCTGCTTGAAAAGAAAAATCAAAGGAAGGCGTTTTTTCTACGCGCACTAGGACACCAAAAAAAGTAAAAGAAAAGGAAAACATTGAGGAAAGTTGCAAGATATTATGGGCTAGGAATATGCAAAAGGTTTTGTGACGACATCCCATCTTGTTTTGCACACTTTAGTACGTAATCAAGTAATCATGCTATAGTTTTCATTTGCCTCGGAAGTAATTGACCATTCAGCTAGCGCGGAGTCACCTGCTTAATTTTGACTTAATGAAAGTTATTAAACCTGTTGTCTGAGGAAATTAAAAACACAGGTCGATCGAGTAGAGCTACCTCAGTGCCATCTGCAACTTGTATAATTGTATTGATGGTTATCAGCAGATATATTTAACAAGTGAGTTTTCGAGCCTTACGAGTAGGGTCAATTCATGGAAGCTTTCATCCGACATCGATAGTGGGTTCTGAAATTGATGAAGGTGATAAATTAATGTGCTGTTTCAAAAAGATTATAAAATTTAATAAGAGAAAGTGTCTAAGAATTGGATAATGATAAAACAATATGAAGCTTGAATTGTATGATGGTGTCGGTGGTGCATGAGAGGGAAGTCGGCATACCATTACCGTAATTATGTATTTTTCATGAGAAAAAAAAAACAGAAAACAACTATTAATTCAATCATTTGGTTCTATTGTCTTTTAATTCCCTCGCTACTATTTCTTTTTCCTTCTATTCAAAAAGTTCATGTCTATCTACTGCCATTTTATCCTCCAAATTACACAAAGGGCCAATTATCTTTTGAACTTACAATGATATGGAGGTGCTCACAACTTGTGCATTATAAAAATCCCTATATCACTTTTAACTTTTTTTTTCTATACCCTAACCATACACCATGTCCACAGATTGATTCACTGAACAAATTCCACTCACAACGTCAAAAAGTGTTTTAGGCACGGATAAAACATAGCTATAAGTACAATTATCATTGTCTTTTTATTAAAGCAATATAATTCATACCGTTAAATAAAGTGGCACTGTTATAAGCATAAGATAACATGATTTTTTGATTAGGCATTAAAATAAAAAATGTTACTTTAAGATTTGACTAAGGTAATACATTAGTTTCAAACTATAGCAACAATATTAAGTAACACTTTAAGTCATTATAAGGTAATATAGTGAATTGTTTTAGGTAACAATTTATTCTATAATATGTTAACATAAAAGTAAACTCTTGTCATTATATAGGCAACATCCATATATAAGGCAACAAAGTGAATTGTTTTAGCCAACAATTTATTCTTATGTTAACATAAAAGTAAACTCTTGTCATTATATAGGCAACATCCACTATATATATATATATATATATATGTATATGTATGTACATGTATATGTATATATATGTATATATATTAATGTAAGTCTTAATTGCGTTAAGTATAGTCAAATGTGAACGGCCAAAAAATTGTATTTACATATGATATATAGTTCATAAGGACTTGTAAAATTCAACCTTTAATATATTCAAAATACAAAAGCAAAAAATGACTTGCTAAAATATGCACCTACATTATCATCCTCCATTTTATATAGAATATAAGTGAATTTAAATACTAAACCAAAAAAAATATATGGGCACTCCAAAATCTTTCACCAAGTACCTCCTTGTCCATTCCTAATCATCACCATCCTAGAAAAAAAAAGAAATAAACAAGAAGAAGATTAGAATTGTAAAGCTACTATGCTCACAAACAAGTTGATATTTCTAAAAATGAAATAAAGGCTCAGATCCGTTCAAACTTGGTAGATAAATTTGAAATACCTCTTGACAATGTACATTCTTCAATGTTGTGACCATAACAGCATTGATGTACTTTAAATTGCAAAAGTACACTTTAAATTGTAAAAGTAATGAAGAAATTGCAAAAATATGATAAATGAATACTATATATAGACAAAAGGCTTTGGATCATTTAATTTATAAGCTATTTTCGTAGTCCCAACAAGAATATCTTGCATTGTCACAAAAGAAACTTCTACACTAGAAATTAAACAAAATGAAATGTGACAATCCCACTAGCATTTCTTACACTGGCATTTCTTAGTCCAAGCGATATCTAAAAGCACAACAAATTGAACAGTAAAGAATTTGATAGTATAAGGAGTGATGTAGGACAAATAGAAGAATTATTAAATTAGTAGCTAAAACTGCAGTATTAACTTAATAATATTTGTTTTATGAGGTCTATTTAAAAAAATTCCAACAGATTGAAAAAATTTGTCATACCTAAATATGCTTGAAATGAGCATCCCAACAAATATAGCATTCACTCGCAGCTAAACATTAATCAATCTCCATGCCAAAGGTTCTATTGAGAAACATCTAATAAACTTAATGTTGATACAATCAACACTGATATCAAATTTTGCACACCAACAAAATATTCACATCAGTTAGTTACATATAATAAGGATAAAGAAAAAGAAAGATGGACAAACAGAGATATAAAATATATTCTAAATGATATAAAATTTACTATATGTTGAAATCTAGTATGCAAGGCCAGAGAATAAGGTTTGATTGTGTACATTAATTGTAGTGTATTGTGTGGTGTTTTCCCTCTACCTTTTTCCAACTTGCCATCTTCCAGGTCATCTTCATCATAAAACCAAAGGTTTAAATCATGAGGTGAGCAATGTCTCCATAAGGAGCCATGCATTTGAGTTATATATAAATATCTCCTTATATACAAACATCATATAAATTCATGAGAACAATGAAAATGGTAAAACTAAAAAATGCATACCTACAATGTTATGGATAGGTCCTGGAAAAAAATGCAACTATCCAAAAAGGAAACATTTGGTTATTAAAGCTGCAACATAAAGTCCATAAAGTGTTCAACCATTGGGCAAACATAAAAGTCAATTTAGTAAATCATTGAATAATTTCAAAAACTCATAATATCCCTAGCAAGTTCATTAACATGAAGATGAAGACCAAAATGTCTAATACAGCTAGGGAATTAACTGATTATATTCATCATCACCATTAGCAAGTAAGTTTGTAGGAATATGTAATGCTACATGAAAATATTACAAAATTATTAATGAGGGACCCCAATAAGTATCTGCTCAAATTTCTGACATCAAAAGTCCCCATAATTGCTCAAATTACATAACAGGCATTAAGAATAACATTAATCACTTAAGAAATGGGTAACAACTAAGAAAAAAAAAGTAAAAATTATTTAACAAAATGGAGTGAAAAAAGATATAATCTTTATCTCTATAACAACAAGATATTAAAACCTAAGAGAAATAAAAAAGAAGCAAGCATGAAGGTATACTAGGATTATCGGGAAATAAGGTCTTGTTTGAACATATTGAGGGGTGGGTTCTTGATAGCCAAAGTGAAGTCAATGAGGATACGAGTCCTTGTCTTTAGCTAATAGTTCATGTCCTTTTCCTTAGCCAACAGTTCTTGTCCAATCTCAAAACATTTGAATATGTCATTCTCAAGCTTCGTGAATGTTGCAGAGCCTAGTAGGTTGTTCCCTTCCTTCTCCTTCTTCATATTATCCATATACACCAAAGCTTTGGTCCTTGACGTTAGTCGACAAAGCCAAACCCTAACAGGTTCATAAGTATGGAACAATTTTCATTCACCCTTAGGAAATTATATAAACATGCCCAAACTTTCAAACAAATTTTATCTTACATCAACCTGTCTAATTTTCTCCATTTTCCACAATTTAAGAGATCAAGAAAAAATAGTTTTCCATTAACCAACCAACCAAACAATAATAATCCTAGATTTTGACATACATTACATTTTGTTACTATGAACCTACATTTAAAACACAAATGACAAACTTAAGACAACAAAAGGAGAATAGACAAGGCAAGGAGAAACTGAAGAACTTTGGAAAGAAAAATCGAACTTACTGTTGCCTTTCTATGTCCAATACCCAGATCAACGCTATACATGCACCTAGAACCCTAGCAGAAATTGACTGTCACTGAAGAAAGATTGAAATTGTTAATTGAACATTGCAGTAAAGAAAACATGTTTCAACCACTCTCCCTATGCTACTAAAAGAGTTGAGGTGTTGTGCCTGATTTTTTTGGCCTGTCAGTTGGCCATTTGAAGTATAACCCCTTAACCGAACAATTAAAAAAATAGATAGGTTTTGTCTTCAAAAGGGAGAGAATTAAATAAAAACATTTTTATATGCATATATATTACATTACTTTGTGTATTTTGGAGCAACTGTATCATGTGTTTTAATTTTATTAAATAAAAATTGATGGGTATTTTAATTTTCTTAGAAATATTCTAAGTACTCATTAATAAATAGAGAAATTTTATATTAAAAATATACATTAGTATGTACCTATATAAATAAATATGTAACATTCGTAAATACCTTTTAGTAAAAAATTGACTAGAACTATAGCAACAATTCTAGGTGTTGCATATATAAGACTCTATTACAACCTTTTTTAATTTTGTTGCCTTTTCTTATCTATAGCAAAAAATTAATATTGTCATTGCCTTTTAATATTTTTAAAGGCAATACTTTAAAATTGTTGCCTTAAATTAATGTTTAGCAACTCATTTTTAAGTTGTTGCAAATATGTTGTTGCCTAAAGCACTTTTTGCCATAGTGACTCCTTATTTTCTCTAACAAAAATTATCACTTTTAAATTATTAAAATGAAAAGTTACTTCTTATTTAAGAACTAGTTAATTAGGGATTATCATTTCAAATGATATTTTCACCTTATTTGTAATAGAAAGAGAGAAATTAGAGAAGCAAAAAGGCAAGAATTAGGAGGCACTTTACAACATCTATATGGCAATGAAAAATTCAATATTTCCAAGAATTTCTTTAACTATATGTGCAAAGTATAGGCTACTTTACAAGAAGAATTTCAAGACAATGTCAAGTTATGCATTATTAAACTTTAAAATCTTAGAAGAGATTTTGAGAATATAAAAATAAAGGATTTTGAGACTATAAATGATTACTATATAAGATTTTGTGAATTAGTAAATCAATTAAAAGCATACGAAGGTGATATTCCAGAGAAAAGGATCATAGAAAAGTTACTTATAAGTACTACTAAAAAATACAACATAATAGTCATTACTATTAAAGAAACAAAAGATATCACCTCTTTATCATTTACAAAGTTGGCTAGATCACTTGAAACTTGTTAACTCTATTGAAATATTTTTTAGTCTAAACTTAATATAAGGTCTCAGAAATTCAATTCTAGAAAGGGAGGAGAATTTCATAAATATAGATGGAGACACATATAGTCAGAAGAAAGGAAAACATTTGTCATGTTGTATTTACAAAAGAGCCAATCATCTAAAAAATGAACTTATTTCCTTTTCGAGCCTTAATGTTGAAACTATAAGAAGTTCAGATATATGGAGAAAGTCTGCAAGCCAAAGGAGAAGCATCTAGTCAATTGAATTAGAGAAAGTTCCAGCAACAATTAGCTATTCTAAACTTGCAATTCTATAGTGGAGATTGGAAATAATACATGGTACATTGATAATACTACCACTAACCACATGACTTTTTTTTACAATAGAGGTGATTTCTAAAAGCTAGACAAATCCTTCAAAACTAGTGTCAAACTTAGTGATAGATATATCTTTAAGGTAGAAGGGAAATGATCTATTTCCAATAATACTAAAAAAGGTATGCAAGTTATTATTAATGTAATGTATTTTCCTAACCTTAGGATGAATCTATTCAACATCGGTCAAATGATAGAAAAAAGTATATGATATATATTCGAAGGAGACTCATGCATCATTTATGACAATAAAGATAAATCTCTTGTTATTGTTAAAGTAAAATAAGGGATCACATATGCTTTTCTCTACTTAGTTGCATTATCATGTAAACTTAAGAAGATCAATCTTGACTAGCACAAGAGACCTAGCATTTTAACTTTCAATACCTGAAAATACTATATAAGAAAAAGATGATGACAGATCTTCTACAAATTTATAGTTTCTATGGTGTCTGTGAAGCCTATTTATAAGGTAAACAACACATGAAACTATTTCCTTTAAGAAGCTCTTAAAGAGGAAAAGAAGCCTTAGAGTTACCATATATTGATGTTTGCAGACCAATCAATACACCATCATTTAAGCAAAATAGGTACTTTATTCTTTTCATTGATGATTTAACAAGAATGACTTGGGAATTCTTTATGAAAGAAAAGTCAAAAGTCTTCAAGAAATTTAAAAATCTCTTAAAGAACCAAAATGGTTATAACATTAAAGTTTTGAGAAGCAATAATGGAAAAGAATACAACAACAATGAGTTTGACAAATTCTATTAAGAAAAAGGTATAGGGCATCAAACTATGCTCAGCTATAACCATCAACAAAATGGAGCCCTAAAAAGGAAGAATAGAATAGTCATGAAGATGCCAAGATCAATGGTTAAAGGAAAAACACTTTTCAAAAACTTTATGGCCAAAGTTTTTTATACAATAGTCAACCTACTCGATGGATTTTTAACTATAGTAGTCCAAAACATGGATCCAATGGAAGCTTGGAATTTCTGAAAGCATTTAGTTAAATATCTCAGAGTCTTCAGTTACAATTGTTATGTACATATTCTAGCTTTAAAAAGACACAAACTGGAAGAGAGAAGGGAATCTTCCTCGGCTATATTACACAGTCAAAAGGTTAGTGAATATATAGCCTAAAAACTAAGAAACTAATTGTCAATCAAGATATGGAGTTCAACGGAAATGTTTTGTGGAATTCGGATGAAGATAAAATTAATAGAAAAACTATGAGAATTTTCGCTAAGAAGAAAAGGAGACACAATAACAACATATTGAGAAGGAGCCACAACCTTAACTAATAGTACTACCAAGGTCTCCTAAATCTCAAATCCTAGTACAAGAAAGTAAGGAAAAACCATCTTTAGAATCTCAACTAAGGAGGATAAGGCTTAGAAGCGACATATATAAGACCTGCAATTTAGTCACGATAGAACAAAATGTTTTGAAGCAGTTGCAAAGCAAAAAAAGTGTGGATCCAAGCTATGAAAGAAGAAATTAAGATGATCGAGAAGAATAAGACATAAGAGCTTGTTGATTGTCCAAAAGACAAAGAAGTTGTAAGAGTTAAATATGTTCTCAAGAAAAAGCTTAATGAAGAATGCACAATCTAAAAGCACATGGATTGATTAGTGAAAAAATGATTTTATAGCTTTCAAATATTAATTATACTAAAACTTTGCTCTAGTGGCATAATTAAATATAGTTAGAACACTTATGGCACTAGCTAATCAAAGGAAATGAAAGATATATCAAATGAATATGAAGTTAGTATTCATCAATGGATACATCAATAAAGAAATTTTCGTGGAGAAACCATAAGAATTCGTAAAAAAGAGTTCAAAGATAAGGTACTAAAGTTAAAGAAAGTGCTATATGGAGTAAACAACTACCAAGGGATTGATATAAGCAGAATTGACAACTACTTCATAGATAGAGGATTCCGAAGGAGCCTAAGCGATCCAACACTCCATATAAAGAACCAAGATAACATTAACGCTCTCATTCTTTCTTTATACATAGATGATTTCATATATATATATATCAGAAACAAGAAAAAGGTTTGAGACTTCAAAGAGGATATAATGAAGACATTCTAGATGAGTAACCTCAGTCTAATACATTATTTCTCGACATTGAGATAAATCAAGAAGAAAATAGGACTTTTATATCTTAAAAGAAATATAAAATCATTCTTAGGAACGTTTAAGATGTCAGGTTGCAAAATAGTTGCTACGTTGTTAGTCTCGAATGAAAATACAAGAAAGATAATGGATAAAAAAAGCAAGACATCATGTTTGCCACAAGCTTGTTATCACAATTCATATAAAGTTCAAGCCAAGCATAGTATAGAGTAGCGAAAAGAATTCTCAAATACTTTCAAGGTGCAAAAGATTTTGGCGTATGATACAAACTTATAGATGAAACTAAAATGGTTGGCTACACAGATAGTGATTAGGCTAGATCAATTGATGACATGAAAAGCACATTAGGTTACACATTCTTACTTGTTTAGAAATATTCTTATGGAATTTAAAGAAACAAGAAAATGTGGTGATATCATAAATTATAGCTGTTGCAACAACAACTCAAGCAATTTGGCTCAAAATAATTTTTTAAAACAAGAGAGAAAAGCAAAAGAAGCCTAAAATAACCTACTGCAAAAATAAGTCTGCAATAACAATTGTTAAAAATTCAGTGCACCATAATAAGACAGCATATTAATATTAAGTATTAGTTCTTGCCAAAAACAGTAAGGCATACGAATAGCTTGTAGATATATTTACCAAGATGCTTCTGTGACACAAATTTGGAAAACTGTGTACAATACTTGGAGTTACACAATCAGAAATACGTTAAAGACGAAAGATAAATTAATGTACTTTTTAAAGAAAAATTTAGAAAAAGATCTAAAAATGATTGTGGAATCTAACAGGAAGAACTATCTAAAAATTAGATAAGGGTAAAGCAATATGCGACTAAAATTGTATGATACTGTTAATAAATGGGAGAAGAAGTCGGCAAGCCATCATTATAAATATGTAACAACTAAGTCAGTCACTTAACTTCAATATCCTTTAGTCCTCACACCATTATTCCTCTTCTCCTCCCATTAAGAAAGTCCACTTCCACCTACTGTCATTTTCTCTTCCAATTTACACAAAGAATATAATTATTCTTTTTAAGTCTCTCAACTCACAAACCTTCTCATCTAACCCCGATAGGGTCTTTTAATTAAATATTCTCTTATTTTTTCAAAAAAAAAGTAAATATTCTACCTCTTGTTTTTTAAATTTATTTATTTATTTTTCCCATTTCCTTGGTTCTATTCAAAGAAAAATAACAATAACACTAAAATATAAAAAAATTGTATTTTAAAAAATAATTATTACATTTAAAAAATAATTAAATTAAAATGATTTTCAAAAAGTGGAAAAATAATAATGGAATGTTTAAAATTAATGGTATACTAAAAAATAGAAGAATTATTAAATAAATAAAATTTATAAATAATATTGAATAGTTATTAAACAAATAAGATTTAAAAATTTTGTTATTTAAAAAATTATTAAAATTGAAAAATTATTAAATTTATATTATTTTCAAAAAATAAAAAATTAATAATATTTTCGAAAAATAAAAAAGCCGCGAAGACTTTCCGCGACGTTTCCTAGAAAACGTCGTGGAACGAAAAGTCGAAATGTAACTTTCTGTGATGTCTTTCTGCGACGTTTTTTAAAACGTCACGAAATGTCAGTGTTTTTTGTGACATTTTACAAAAAAATGTTACAGAAATCTTTTGCCTACATTATATTCCGTAACATTTTTTGTTACATTTTTTAAAACACCGCGAAATGTATTATGCGACGTTTTTTGAGATTCTGTGATATTTTTAAAACGTGACTAATTGTCTTATTTTCTTGTAGTGCGACTGTACCCTTTAATTTTGTTTTAAAACTTACAGAAGGTTTAACTGGGGAAAGAAACACCGGAAAAGATAGAACGAGGGCGGAGTATGGAGAGAATAACATTTAAGCGTCTATACGTTTTTGTGGTGAGGAAAAAGTGAGTGATAGTTGGGCAAGCACTACCAGGGGCTCCATTGGTGTGGTGACGATCTATTGCATTGCTAAGCAAGAGACAAAAGCTGGCCTTGTCTCATGGTGCATCCATAATGTTGTCGAATCAAATCCTCAGGCCTAGGAGGCTTCTCCACAACAAAAGCATGCATCAACTTAAAATGTAAAGTGATTTATCACCAATTACACATCGGAATATGTTTTCTAACCTAACCTCGAATTTTCTGCACCGTTGCGTCCACATGGGAGCATAGAGAAGCTGAAAACTATGGAAACTTTCGATTTGGGCTCCATAGGTTTTTATGTGGCAATATTCTTTTACTCTATTATGGAAACTTTCGATTTGCGTTCCATAGGCTTTTAATGTGGCAATATTCTTATACTGTTCAAACGTACCAGTGCACTGTTGGATCTACTCCAAAATGAGATTTAGACCCTAAAGTTTTTTTCCCCTATTTTGATGATAGCAAAATATGTAATCACGATTTTTAGGATGATTGTGGTAGGTACTCAACTCAGTAATATTTTTTAAAAAAGTGTATTAATTCACAAACTTCATAATTTTAATAAATTAAAATTATTTTTGTTAAATAATTATGGAAGAAACTCGTACTCAAATCTTTATCTCGCTCTCGCGCCACCCGTTATCCCTCGAAAGCTGAACCCCGAGGTTTAAACTTGAAGTTAAAAATGCGATTAAATCTTCTGTGCCTACAATCCTGTTCCAGACGATTCTATCCACACAAATATGTGGAACTCAGAGAAATGTGTGGGTGGAATCGTTTGAAATAGAGTTGGCACAGAATTACGAGCACAGAGAATCTTGTCTCAGTAAAAATGCATTTGGTTCTATGTGTTCAATCATTTCATCGAACTAACTTGTCTGCTTTGTTGGACAGGAAATTGAAAACGATAATTGGTTTAGGTGATTTCCTCAATATTTTATTTTCAATGATATCGCCTACAAAATTCTTCTCGTGGCTAAAATAAGAAATTTCGAGTAATGTTTGTATGAGATGTCAAAGAGCTTATAAGTATGGAGCAAGTGCCTCTTATCCTCATGCTTTTCCTCAATATTAACAAAGTCAATATAGTACTTGGTCAAATAAATATTTGTTCCGTTGTCAAACTTGAAGTATTCTTTAGCAACTTATAAGGTCAGAATATTCTCTATAACTTGGATCAAAGGCCAACTGCCATCCTGAATTATGAAGTAAACTACGTGAGACTTGGGAATCAAGAAATGTGATTAATGTTCCTTTTCGCATATTCACTGTTTCTTGGCTGGAAAAAAGATTGCCATTAAACCTAATAACCTAAACTATCCCCACATTTTCTTTAATGCTGATATTAATGGTCTAGCATGATGTAAAACAATTATAATTTATTCGTCCTAGAGTAGTGAATCAATAAGAAAAAATTTTGAAGTCTTCTTTGCTACGTGGTTAGAATTGCATATTAACGCTACCAAATTAATGAACACAAAAACGAACATTCTCATACTCAGTTGGGCAAGACTAATGCTAGCATCTCTCTTTACTTTATAAGGATAATAATGATCAAGATCATTACCAGTATTAAGTTGTATAGATTTTTCCAATATTAAGTTGTATTTGGTAAATAATAATGATCACGATCATCACCAATATTAAGTTGTATAGTTTTTTCCAAAACCAGGTAATCATACCGAAAGGCAATTTTGAATAAGCCAATTTTTTGTGTTAATTTATTCTAATCCTTGTTGATTTAGCCTTATCAATTTGTTGTAATTTACTTAATAAGTTCATATTCCTCACTTTAGAAATTAGTTTAGCATGTAACTTTTTATATAAATAGGTTTATAAACTCTTATGTAAATGAACATATAAAACATCGTAATTTTATTACACATTCTATCGTTTCTTCATGGTATTAGAGCCTAGAGTTTATTATTCACATTTTTTAAAATCCTTAATCCTTCTCAAACCAATTATATATACCAGTTTACATATAAAAACATAACTATAGTACCAAATTATATTTTCACGTTGAATATAGAAACTACAATTACTACAACTCTACTAATTACAAATATTATATATCAATTTCATCATTATTATTCTTGATAACAACTACTACTTAATGTTAAGAGATTAGGTTAAATTGATCTTGTGAATTTGTGATTTACTTGGATATATTGATGGATAAATCTCTCCATTATCAAAGAATAATGACTCTAACTCCAATTCCTCCTCTCTTTCACTATAATTTTCAGTTTGGAAAAAGGAGGACAAACTTATATATTGTTGTCTCACTGCCATCCTCACCTCTATTATGGCGTCAATAACTCTCGAGTGGGACACCTTTAGAGACCTCTAAACCACACTTAAAAGTTATTTTTACAACAAATGAAGGCCTAAAACATTTACTGACCATGTTGAAAGGATGGGCATTATAAGTCCTTGCAATTTTGGTAAGTTTTGCGAACTCAATAAGGTAACCATCATCGATGGTTCACTCAATTCATGTAACATAACAAAACATATCACACTTATTTCACAATATCACTTTGATCATAATTAACACACGTGCACTTAAGCATAAGAAATCCTCCATTTCACTTCATCAAACATATGTAACACAATGCATATAAAATGCTCATGAGACACTTTTTCAATTATTACGGTGTTGTGACCGAGTGCCTGGACTGTCTCATATAGGGCTCATTAAACATTGAGCCTAAGGCTCTAAATCACTTTTGAGCTTGAGGCTTAGATTCTCTCGTTGAGCTTTAAGCTCTAATTGGTGGTTACTCTGGTCACAACTGTCATTATCTGATTATGCATTTATGAATGAAATGCATATGCCACAATCAATCACATTATAAACACGTAGGTCTCATATTCACATATAAGTAGCACTTCAATATCACAACTCCCTAGTACACAATCATTTGACCTTCTGTTCGGAATCCGCAATCAAATCACAATCCATCACCATTCAATACATAATTATAAACAAACAATGATTGAGATAAACCGTCAAGGTTACTCACCAACTGCTTCCAAAGCTAGTGCCTGGAAGTCTCGACAACGTCTGTAGGTTAACGTTCCAATTGCGCCTCTATAACAATTAAGATACACATATATCACAAGTTGTATAATCAGAAGTGTACAATAATGCATATGCAGGAATTGAAATGTGTACAATGCATGTTCTTGACAATCCCGCTATCATTTCATAAATTTCATCACAAAACCATTCCCATATCAAAACTCATTTATTCATAGGTTTAAGCCTCACTAAACTCATTAAACTCCCAATTTATTACTCATCGACTTATTTCAATTTTTCTAAAACACACACTGTCGTGTCTACTGTTTGCAATCCATGAGACAGTGAAAATGAGGTAACCTAGGCAACCTCTCTTCAATACAAATGTTCCCCTATGTTTTAGGAATCCATAGACACCAAAATTACTCAATTTGGATTTATATAGGTCCAGATATTGCCAAAACACTGAAGTGTGTGCAGAAAATAAACCAATTCATATTCTTTTAATCAATCCACTCACTTTGATTCAATCCATCAATTTCAATTTAATCTCAAAAATCCACAAATTCACATGGAGAGGTAGATAAATGTGTTATGAATCCGACGCTTTGACAATCAGGTCAATCAGAGGTCGGATGAAAAAGTTATAAGCAAAAGAATGACAAAGGGTCGGATTGGAAATAAAAAGAAAAAAAATCACAAGATGGCCCCTCGCAATCAGGCGCTTGCGCCCTTACCTACTCCAACAGCCAACTTCAAAAAATGATATCTTTTGGTCTAGAACTCCAATTTTTTCAAAATTGATATTAATGGAAAGGTCAAAGACAGCTCTACAATTTCCATGAGGACTCGAAAACCAATTCCACCTCTAAAGGAGTCAAAATCTCAATCAAAGTTACTGTCTAATAAATGTCATCCTAAACAGTAATACAAATTCTAAAAATCATAACTTCCTGTCCCATTGTCCAAAAATTATATACTTTATATCAATGGAAAGATCAGAACATATACTACAACTTTTATGAAGAACTTAGAAGCAAATTCTACCTCTAACTAGGTCAAATTTCCACATGATTGTGGCTGTCCTATTAAACATCATCTAAACCATATTCACATTTCAATCACTCATAACTATCAACTCCAATGTTGCAAAATGGCACCTTTTATGGCAATACAAAGCTATCAAGAAAAGATACAATTTTCATGAAGAACTTAGAAGCAAATTCTACCTCTAACTAGGTCAAATTTCTACATGCTTGTGGCTGTCCTATTAAACATCACCTAAACCATATCCACATTTCAATTACTCATAACTATCAACTAAAATGTCGAAAAATGACACATTTTATGGAGATAGAAAGCTATCAAGAAAAGCTACAATTTTCATGAAGAACTTAGAAGAAAATTCTACCTCTAACTAGGTCAAATTTTCACATGATTGTGGCTGCCCTGTTAAACATCACCTAAACCATATCCACATTTCAATCACTCATAACTATTAACTCCAATGTAGAAAAAAGGCAAATTTTATGGAGATAGAAAGCTATTAAGAAAAGCTACAACTCTCATGAAGAACTTAGAAGCAAATTCTATCTCTAACTAGGTCAAATTTCCACATGATTGTGGCTGCCCTGTTAAACATCACCTAAATCATATCCACATTTCAATCACTCATAACTATCAACTCCAATGTCGAAAAATGGAACATTTTATGGTGATAGAAAGCTATCAAGCAATTTAGCAAAATTTTCCTAAATCAACCTAGAAAAATTCCCAAAGTTTCAGATCACAAAATTCAATTCTCGAGCTACTGTTCATCCCTACACACATTGACACATTCAAGTCAAAATTTGGAACTCTTCAAGCCAAAATTAAACATCACTT
>JANZLC010000201.1:30332428-30345209 GCA_026413385.1 Erythroxylum gracilipes | reverse complement strand
ATTTATAAAAAAGATGGGTTTCAATTACATGCATGAATTGAATTCATTCCATTTTTATGTTTCCAAACAGCTGAATTGAATTCAATTACATACTTGAATTCAATTCAACCCTTTCCAAACAGGCTGTTAGTGTATATATATCAGTAAAGTTTTTTTTCCTTTGCTGTAGATCTCTTTTGAGAACAACTTTTTAAAGAAATTAGTTGACTGTTTATCTGCTATTTAAAAAAGAGCTATTTTGAAAGAGCTTAATACAGTAAATTGTTTGACAATATAAAAAAAGTACTTTTTTAAACTATATTTTATTTTGTAATAAAAATTTTTTATTCATATAAATATCATCTGAAGTATATTAAACAATATACAAAACACAATATATTGATTATTGTATAATTTTAAGCTATATGAAACATAAATGAAAATATATTTAATCAAATCTTTTATATAGATTATAACATAAGTAAAATTAATATCAAAAATAAATATTAAAACATATAAAAAGTCAAATAATGGGTTTGCAAGATAAACGTGAAGATGAGTTTGTGAATATTATAGGCGTTATATGTAAAACATAACGGTAAAAGAAACTAAAAAATAGACTCATTAATTGATTTGAAAAATCTACTAAAAAAAGTCATTTAAAAGGCTTTTTTGAGAAGCTCCAAATTTGAACTTCTTAAAAAGCCGTATTTTGGTTACCAAAAAAGTCCATTTTATTTTACAGCTAAATACCCATTTTTCTTAAAAAAGGCTTTTGTGGTGGAGAAAAGTACTTATTAACCTTCCAAAAGTCCATCTAAACAGTCACTAATGTGTTTTTCAATACTATTTAGGGTTCATATTCTCCTATAATGTAAATGAACATGCAACTTAATTCCCGATGCTTCATTGTTGTTGATTAGATTTAAGGTCTTAGAAGGCAAATGCATAGCAAAGTGTCAAAGTTGATGACATATGGTGGAGTAGAAAACTTCACTAGAAACCTTCTCGTCAAACTTGGTCTTCTAAAACTGAGACTTTAAACATTTAGTTATATTTCTGATCATTTTTCAAACTTGGTCTTCTCAACAAGTTTATTAGATATTTTCTTTATTTTACAGGTACTCTAAAGGATGATTATGCAAGTTTCAAAAATAATAATCACCAGGTATTTCTAATAACATTTACTATTTATTTATCAAGTATTAAGTTACCTAAGATGCTATTGCATGATCTTATACTCACTTCCATATGATATATCAAATTCTACATGTGGTAGCAAAGGGTGATAGGTTTTGTGACTCTTAATTATTTTAATAGGATAAATTTTTTATTAGAAAAACTTTGATCAAAGATTTTAAGCTTTTGAAAAATCTTTAAATTCTATTTGCAAAGAATCCTAGAATTATTATTCGTCTCTTGTATATAAATTATGAAATTAGTTAATATCAATATCAAAGTGAGTTGTTAGTTGATTTTGTAATTTGGTTATGTTTAAATCTTGTGCTTTATCGTTAGGGAACTGCTTAGCTTATACACCGAGAGGAGGTAACTTGTTTATCACTTTTCCTTATTTTACAGGGTTTTTTGCTCAGTCTTATCCAGGACACTACTTTCGAGGTTTTCTTCGGCGTGTCCCTGCTTTGGAGGTGCAGGGCAGTTCTTTCTTGGTGGCAGTATTCATCTTGGCCTTTTCGGGGCCATGGCTAAGCAGTTCATTTATTTCAGTTTTTGCCTACGCTTGCTAGCTACGGGTTGGAATGTTTTAGTTAGGCTTTCTACTTGGACTTTGTATGCTTGGGTTTTGGCTATGTTTCTTGGTGTTATTGTTGTTGCAGTTGAGTGGGTTTCGGGTTGCTTCTTCCCTTGCTGCAGTGTTCCCTAGATTATTTTTGGATGCCCTGAGGCTAGACTGGATGAGCTTTATGCGGCTTCGTCTGTGAACTTTTCTGTATATATTTTGTTTATTTATTTATTTTTTCCTGATTTACCAAAAAAAAATCTTGTGCTTTGGATTTTTTCCAAGAGCTTTTAATGAATATTGTCCTTTTTGCTCAATGTTTCATGTTTTTGGAATTTCGAGGACATCGCCTCATTGATCTACTAAATAGTGCCCAGTTGATACGACCCTAAGGTATTAATAGTGATAACTCTTGGTAACTTTTGGGAAGGAGTTTGATCGAGTGAATCCATATTTTGGTCAACCATCGATCGAAGTTTCTCTACTGCCCTTATCACCATAATGTTATTAAAAAGAACTGGTCAAAATGATTAAGGTTATATGTCATTCTTGGTTGTTTTAAAATCCTAATATTTGATGTTTAATTGATATTTGCATATTATAGTATGTTTTCTAAATGTTTGAATGTGTTTTAAAGTGTTTTCTTAGATGATAATTATGTGTTAACTTTTTACTGTTAGTGTTTTTATTTGTTTAATTATTTGATTGTTTTAGAGTAAGCATTTGATCTAAATATTATGTTTCAAGAGTTGTTTGATGTGTTTGTTAATGAGTGGAAACAGAAAAATTGAAGAAAAGATGAAGAAAGACTTGAAGAAGAATAACATGCATAGTCGTGCTTGCAAGCAGCAAGGAGATGAACCTCTGGCACAATCGTGCATGCAAGTAGCATGGGGATGAACCCTCTGACACAATCGTGCTTGCATGCATGTGGTGATGCATGATCATGCATCCTCAATGCACAATTGTGCACAAGCAATTTTCAGGTCACAAGAATTTTGTATTGCTGACATTTTGGGACTATTTTTGGAACTAAAAATAAGTGGAAAAACCCTAGAAAAAACACTAGAAAGCTTAAGAGTATAAAAAGAAAAAGAAACACATCAAAAAGTAGGTTACACATCATAAACAAGGAGATCAAAGGTAGAAACATCAAGATCAACTTCAATTTTCCAGAATTTCCATATCTGTCTTCAAGCTATTTTCTTTCTTTTCTCTTCTTATATTTCATTGTCTTAGATGTTAATTCTGATTAGTATTGTGTTGAACATGATTATGGATTTTTAAATCCATATTAGGGTTTATCCTTGAATTCTTTTGTATAACTTTGTCTTATTGAATTCGATATATTAATGCTTTGTGGTATTTGTCATGCTTATACTTAATAAGAAATCGAGAGATTAAATCAAAGTTACATGTGTTAAGTTGCACAACGAGATTTGGTACCTTAATAGACCTATAAATATCAAATTAATAAATGAAGAGAGATCTTAACTGTGAGTTAATTATCTTTAGGATTGCTTCAAATCTAATTGAGTAGTTAGGAGTAGTTTTGTGAATCGAAAAGTTGAAATTCAATTGTTATCTATTTCAATTGAGATTACTTGATTAGATATTGAGAGAGGATAATAAAAACCTTAGGATATCTAGGATCAAGCTTAATTGAATTAACAAGATATAGGGAAGACAAAGCAAAGATAGAATAACCCCTATATTTCCACTATTGATTAACTTCGTTCTTAATGCTAGCTTCACTTATTCAATTGTTTATTTTTATTAGTTTATTTTATCATTATTTAATTATTTTGATTCAATTAATTCAATCTTTTATCACTTTAGACAAAATGCATTCAAGGTGTTAGGTGACTAATCCAATCATCATGGAAACAATATCTTGTGTACTACAATATATGATCCGTATACTTGTGGTATTGCATACTTTAAAATAAGAAAACATTAATCTCTTTATGATTTTTCTAATGCAATTATGTTTATTATGTAATCAATACTTTTTGTATGTTAGAGCAGTGCTCTAAAGGCAATCACCTTTAGCACTTTTATACAAACTTTATTTTGATTAATAAAAGAGAAAGGCAATTTTCATTAACTTGATGTTCATTTATCTATGAATTGATGTCTATTTTAAATTGAATTAATGAAGTCCATGATACATAACATAGCATGAAGGAAATCATAATGAGATCATGATAATGAGATTCCTATCATGTGCAATTATGTTAGTATCTAAACTATCTCAAGTCATAGGATTAATGAGACAGGACATTGTTAATCCGGATAGATTAGCACATGTTATACTTCTTGATTTGATCAAGCAGTGGATCTCATAAAATGTAAGCATGAGATGTTTAGAGTTAACAAATGGATGCTTATTAAGAGTAATAAGTACATCGGATGACCCACTATGAGATTATCATATGGAAGATCTATCAAATGTCAGTGATTAATCTCATCATAGCAATGGTGCAAATATCCTTAGACATGAGGTACTAAAGGATATCTTGGATACTGATCATATGCTTTGACACCCTTCCTTGTTGCCTTAAGATGAGGTCGCTCATAAGGTGGTGATTGAGTACAACTATTGCATTCGAAGGTAATTAGGTAGCTAATAAAGGATTCACTACTCCTGATAGAAGGAAATGATACCCATGGCCTCTTGTCAGGGTCATTATTTGGGAATCTCTGGCTAGAACAATTATGTGTCATGAAAAGAGTCTTTAATGACACATAGGGTAATGAGATCCCTAGCACGAGAACTAACATCACTTGGATTAGATTTGACATATTCAGTCTAGTAGGAGTTGACACATAGCCCATATTCTGAGCCAAATGGGGTATAGGATGGTGAAGGGATGAATTGCACGATAATTGACTATAGAAAGGTTCGTAAGTTGGATAATTAGCTATCGAAGAGTTTGAATGTTAATCCACTTACATTCCGATAAATTGGCATCATAAAACCCTTAATGATTTGCTTGAATTAAGAGTTAATTCAAATGACCAAAATAATTAGGAACCTAAGGGTCAAATGCATAAAAGATTGTATGTATATAAGTGAGTTATTCACTTATGTACACATACATTTTTAGCTAAAAACACACTCAATAGAGAGGCTAAGGTTCCAAAAGGGTTCTGGAAGTTGAGAGAAGTGATCTTGAGATTTGGTCATGCAATTTTAAGCAATTGTTGCATGAGATTACTTGAATGTAACTTGGTCTTGATCTAACTCTCACTTGAGCATCTACTTGAACTCATCTTATTTGGTGCTCTAACTACCCTTACACACTAATTTTTCTTCATCTTTGCATGCTCTCTAGAGGCCAAAGAAGTTGTTTGGTGTTTGCTATAACCTAAACAAGGAGAAGATTCAAGAAAGGAGGAGTATTTGTAAGGTACATATGCTGTCATTTCATGTTCTTATAATCTGTTTATACATGCACATAGATTCTGGATTTTCTGGGGATGTCGTGGGGTTGAAATTTTGATTTCGACACTTCCACTGCCTTTCCATGTATGTGATGCATGGACCTATGGCTCCCTAATATGTAGAAACTAAAGTATGTTGTCATAAGGTACCCTTAAGTCAAACATGTGGATACTATCCATGCTTACACTTTTGGTGATCTATATTTTGTAAAGAGTAGTTATGATTGAATTCGCTATTACTTTGAGTACTAAGAACTAGCATAATTTTATGTAATTTCTTATATTTCAAGATATTCTTTAATTAGTCATATCCCATCTCTTTTTAATTTAATACTTTTCTTTGCAATAAGCTTTACCAATGCGTTTTCATGGCATTTGGTTTGATATCATATAATTATAGCTACATCAAGATATGAAAATTTGCCTCAAATAGGTGTAAGTTGTAATAATTTAGAATCTTTTAAGTTATTAGTGTGAATACATAATATGTAAAAGGCAATATTGTTTGTGGGTTAGATGGATAATTAGTAGAAGATTAAAATTTCCTTCACTTGTTGCTTTCTTATTATTCATAATATTTTAATTCAATATGTTCTATGTTCCTTCATCTAAATTTTTAGCTCATTTTCTAATATTTATTTTCGGTAGTAGATCTTTGGGATTGATTGTGGTAGGTAGCCAATTCCACTAATAAAAGCAGGAACTTCAATTGTTTTAAGAAAGCAGACAGGAAAGCTACTCTATATGTTCATCCAGATAAACATTTATATCATAATTGCTTTTGGTGATCCTAAATGTACATTACTATAAGAGGGGAGCTTACAACTTTAAAAAGGTGATCTTTTTGAAGCCCCCTCTTCTTGTTTGAGGATGTTGTATGTAAGAGTCCAATGACAAGTTCTTAATCAAGATGTATGTGATGAGTCATTAGCATATTTGAGTATACTATTAACTATTTCTTAGAAATTTTTTCTTTGAGGATATTGAACTAGTATTTAGTGGACATTTTATAGATGCTCTTCTAATCACTAACTTCTTTTATTAATTATCTCACATGATGATATGGTGATATAATTAATATAAATATAGGTAGAAATACGACATATGTAGCTTTTATTGCTTATACACTTGGTATGTGCTCTATATGGAAAGAGTATAAAGGTATTGCTTATAGATTTAAAAATTTAATTTGATGATGTTTTCATAATTTAGCAAAAGCTAAAAGCATATATTCTTAAATTTGTTGAGAGAAGACATTATGTTCAATGGTAAAACAATAGTAGTATTTTCTATTGTTATAATATAGAGTATATTTAATATGTTTTATTCATATAGTTATCATTATCCTTACTTCTTTTTTATATTCCCTATATTGCCTACTCATATTGTTAAGGATAATCATTATCACAATAACAATTTGTTGACATTTATTATCTTATTCTTTGAATTTATCTTTTTTGTTTGAATTTGTTAAAGATAATCATCATCATAATCCCAATTTGATATTGTGATGATAATTATCCTTAACAATATTAGTCTTTTTTTCAAATATTTTATATAAATGCTATTCATACTCTTAGCAAAGTCATTCATTCAATATAAAAATATCACACACTATTATGTTTTTATATGGTATAAAAGCCTATTTTTTCCTATTCATGGTAATAACCTCTATTAACTCATAATTTGTACCAATAACATTAGCCTTTTCCTTTCTTCTCTTCCTCTGTGCAACATACTTTTTCAGTTAAGTTGAATTCCAAAGATTACTTGACACGGAATATTTAGCTTATTCCCCTTCTAAATCACCAATGTCTAGATAATTTTATTTATTCAAATTTTTCTTCACCACGTTAAACTATCCCATAACCTCAAATAGCCAATTCGTCTTATGATTCCTAGTTCAAAAAGAACCAAATATTACTCTCATGGATACTTTTCTCCCTTACCAAAGATGCATTTTCATATGTTATTAGTTTAACATCATCTTATGATATTTGACAAGCATTATCAAATGAATTTGATTTAATCTCATAAAAATAGGCAACTTCACATTCATATAGAATTGCATGAATTGAAAAAGAATGATTTTACTATCTCAAAGTATCTTCAGAAAGCAAAGGCTTTAGTTTATGAGCATGTTGTAGCTAGGAGATTCCTCTCCTCGATATAATCCAATGCCATAATCTATTATCATATTGGATTCGAATACTATAACATCGTTATAGCTTGTGCCTCATCCAGTTTTGTTTTCTGAATTATATAGAGAACTTGTGGGTCACAAGATCCTTCTAAAAAGCTTTCATGTTACCTTAGTTGCTAATGTCATTGTCAAGTAAAACTCAACTCCAATTCTTCATAAGCAAAACTCGATTAATAACATCTCATTAAAATAGAAACAACATTGGCGCTTGAAAGAATCATAGACTATGTTAGATATGCAAGTAAAGGATCCATATAGCTATTATTTGTTGTTATAGCTACTAATCTCAACCTTGTCCTCCCTATAATCTATAACCATACATAAGTAAATTTAAACCTCAATCATATCCTTTGCCTTAATATATCTCACCACAACATTCTTTTTTCAATTCTCCAATATGTTGGTATTTGAATACATAGGCTAATTATCAAGCTACTTAGTATTGCAAGTGAGTATCATGATAATGACGATCTACATGTTGGTAATAGGACTTGTTTACCTACATCCCATACGAGTACTATTTCTTACCCTTAATTTATGGTAAATTCAATTCAAATAATGTCTTTCATATTTCACATTTAATAAACACCTTTTATTAATTCAAAAATTTCTTTTAATAACTAATGTTTCTTTGAATTTTAGTCAACCTATTTTTTATAATCCATATTTAACCTTTTAAGTATCGAGTGAATATGGATTATCTGCTCTCTATTAATCTAATCTCGAACAAGCTAATTTGGCTGAATGTACCTCTTTACATATTTGGCATGCTTGACTTAGGCATCCACAACTAGGAACTACTTCCATAATAGTTAAAATTTTAATTTACCCAATTCTAGGTCTTATTATTCTCCTTTTTCTTTATGTTTGTTAGGAAAACATGCAAAATTCCTCTTTGTTTTGTTATTAACAAGAGTCAAGGACCATTCCAAATCATACATTCAAATGTTTAGGTTCTAACTCCTATTATGTCGAGATTAGTGATAGGTCTATATTCACATATTATTTGAGGTTAAATTTTGTAATTTAACATCTCTATATTGAAGTCATTGCAAAGTTAACTTGAGGGGCAATAACTTTGTAGAAGGAATCAGAGATCAACTCAAGTTCAAAGATGTTGAAAAGTGGATAATAAGCAACAAGACATTTATATAGGTCCATGTTAAGCCTTTTCTAGGCCTATGTTAGGCCCATGTTGTTGGCCCCAAATTTTTTCTTATTATTTTATTGAGTTAAGCATGATTTAAATAAATTATGAGGTCTTGATAGATTAATTTTTGGAGTTAATTAGTATGTTAATGTTAGTAGGATTTATTACTTGGGTTAGTTGAATTAAATTAGTAAGAGGGTAGTGTAAAAGGGCATTTTTGGAAGATCACTTAAGTTTAAAAGCCATAAGGCTTTAAAAGAAGGGCAAAGTGGACTTTTTACACTCATTAAGGGTATAAAAGGAAGAAGAAAAGTGTTGTCTTGTTTTAAGAAGAAGAAGAAACGAAAATAAGAAAGAAAGGGAGAGAGAGTGTCATTGTTGGAGAGCAAAGAAGGGAGAAAATTAGGGTTTCAATCTTTTCTAAGCTTTCCAGAGAGATTTTGAGGTTGATCAAGAAGTGAAAAAGAAAGAGGAAGAGAAGAGCTTTCATTTGAACAAAAAAAAAATCCCTTTATTGGGTGAAGATTCAAGGTAAGTTCATTTTTAATCCTTTGGATTTATGGAAGGGTTTTGGTTCATGAAACTTAGGAAATGCATGAGTTTAAGTATTCTAGAATCAATTTTAGTGAATGTGCTATGATTGGGTTCTTAATTTGAATTCCTATTGAATGAGATTTTGACATTGTTGAAGGAAATCAAGAAGGGCAAGATGAGCAAGAGGAGAGACATCTTTGAGCAAGTTTTAAGCAAGGAATTCAAGGTAGGTTACATGTTTATAATTGAGTTATTGAGCTATAATTTTTTTTTCCGAAATTTTTGGAGTTAAATGATTTTAAATTGCTTCATAAATGTTGCAATAAATGCTCCTTGAATGATTTAAGAATTGCTACATTTTTGGTATTTGACTGTTGTTGATGAATTAAGAAATGAAGATGGAAATGGTTTTTGAAATAAATCATACTTATGGAAATTATGTTTCTGAAATGTGATTTTTGGGCAATATGTTTGAAAGTCATGAAATACATGTTTGTATGGGTTAGTGGTGGTCTATTCTGTTAAGTCACATGCACATTGACCATGTTAAAGGCTTCTCCTGCTTGCCCTCTAGTGGCATAGAACTCCTTCACGGACTCCCTCATGTTTATGAACTTTGTAAATCCATTATGTGATTTTGTGATAGTTCGTTATGTTATTATAGGATATTTGCAAGAACTCCTTCATAGACCTATCCAAACCATTCTGAATGATTATGTGTTTATGATGTGTTGACAAGTTTGATGAATGCATGATTTATGTTGTTTATAAATTGTTTGACAAGTTGAGAATTTGGGAATTTTGTGTTTTATGGATTCAATGAAAATTGACTATGGAAATGAACATGTTTATTGGTTTTGCTCTTTACTTCGTTATAAACTTGATACCCACGGGTTTATAAGCTTACCCTCATTCTTCCCTATCTTCAGGTGATGGGCAAGAGATTGAGTGATCGGCATAAAAGCATCACTCCAAAATTGCATATTTTGTATTTTAAGTTAGTTTTTGTAAAACGCAAGGCTTTAGTCGCATTTCAAGCATTATTTGTTCATGTAAAGTTTGTGTTTTTGGATTATTATGTAATGTAGCTTGAAATGCCCATTAAAGCTTTGTAAAACTCTTCTTTTGATGTCAATGAAGAGTATTTGTGTTTTGGCCATGATTTTCAAACGATATAGAATATGAACTTGTTGGATATTGGAAATTTTAAGTTAAAGAGTGGTGAGAAATGTATGTTTGTATATGTTTTTGCATTGTTTGATGTTGGGGTCTAGGTTTAAGTTTCCGAGGTTTCGCCGTCGCTCTTGGGAAAGGTTCGCCGCGATAAACTTGTGGCTTCGCCTTTCCCGAGAGCGACTCTCGCCTATACGAGGAATGTGGCCGTGGCGAAGGACGAACTTTCGCTGCGGCCTATTTTTCTCGAGAGGGTTGGAATAAATTAGGAACCTTGCCGTGACGAAGTCTCAGAATTCGCCGCGGCGTATTTCACCCGAAGAGTGTGTTGCACGACCCTGGGACTTCACCACGGCGAGGCCAGAAGTTGGTCGTGGTGAACTTTTCCCGAAGGGTCCTCGCATATGCTCCCATCATTTCGCCGCGACGAACCTCCCGCCAGGAACCCAACACATGTTCAACTACTTGGGAAGCTTTGTTAATCATTTTAAGACATAGTCTTAACATAATTTCACCAAATTTAGGACTCTATTATATAACCTTAGTTGTATATAATCTTATTAGTGGTCATTAGAGGATCTTTTGGAGGTGGGAGATAGCTGGTGATAGACTTTGGGCAATTACTTTCCATTAGTTCATAGTTTATGGTTTCTTAATATAAATCAAGAGGGGTACGAATTAAAATTAGAGAAGGAAACTTGTGATAACTCTTCTTCCACCTCTTTCTTCTCTTCTTCCTTTAATGTTAAGATTATTCTATTTTTATTCTATTTTCATTATATAGTTTATATTAGATATTTCAATTATCAATGTATGATTTATTATTATTAGATTGAACTTATTCTCTTTGACCTTAATCTTAGATGTTGGAAGGTGTGTGATAGTCACCTTATGTTTTAGTGGATCCTAGACTAGTGTCGTAACTAAATAGATTACCTAAGCTTAATGAGTTTGATTAGGTTGAATTGTGCATCGAGAGGTGGAACATACCTAATTGAATATACCTTTGTCTCTCTCTCGAGTGCAAAGATATCTTAAGTTAATTATTATTTCAACAACAATAATCAATCTTGAATGATAATTGAATTATCTTGTTTTTTAGTTTATTAAATTAATTATCTTTCATAAAATCTTGTTTTCTCTAGTTTCAATGTTTGGCTAGGATTAATAAGTTTAACAGTTATAGTCCTTATGGGATTGATACTTTAGAATAATGTAGTTTTAATAACTTGCTACATTCGATTGCACTTACAAATATATTTGATCAAGTTTTTGATGTTATTGTCAATGAATATTTAGTTACTAGTTAGTTAATTTTAAATTTATTATTTTTCTTTCTCATAATTTAATTCGACATATAGCTTACTCAGTGCCTAACTCTATCTAAAAGATATTTAAATGTATGCTAGGAGGTAATCCAACATTCTAACTTTATTTTTATTTTATTTTAGATTTTTAGTTTTAGATTTCTACTAATTTTTTTGTTGAATTTCTTTTATAGGATCTTTTGTTATATTATCTTGCACCAACTATGTATACAATTTAAGGGAGATTTGTCTATCTAATTTGTCTCTCATACTTGCTTTTATTATCTTATTTGTTTGACATTAAGGACAATGTCATGTTTAAGTGTGTATGTATAGGGGCTGAATCTAAAATTTTTCCTTAGGTGTGTTTGTGTGTTTACTGTGTTTTAGGTTTAGATCTTTTATCTTCTTTTTGTTTTTACAATGTTTTTAGGAACTCAACAATTACTTTAGGTTGAGAACATAAGTGTATAACTAATTCCAAATTTGATTATTAAAATTAGAGTAATAATACAATTAAGTGGTTGCTATGCAATCTTGACTTAATGAATGCTAGGAAACCAAATTCAATAAGTAAATATGCTTTGATTTAATTTGAGTATCTTATGAGAAATTTGTTGGATCGGAAAAAGAAAAGCATGCCATATTTGGAAAACCAATAGATTTCAAAACTTTTTAGAAATCTTATTTGCAGCAGAAGTAATAAATCCAAATCATCATGCCAATCTATACACGATATGGTATAAGGATAATAATAAACATAAACAAGATGAAGATTATTATCGGCTCTTTCTCTACAATTGTAATTCCTCGCTGCGCTATCCTCTCCTTCTTTTTGTATCCAAAGCCTTTGCTTTTGAATCCTTTACTTTGTCAGTCTATCCTCTCCTTGTTGTTGTATCCTCAACCAATTTGATTTACCTCTTGTTCTCCTAAGACAACTCGGTTAACAAAATCCTTTGGTGGGAAAGGAGAAGAAAATGTTTGGAGGAAATTTTTCTTAGAAGAAATGAACCAAAAATGAGACTCTTCTATTGCAAATTTCGGCTCACTCATGCATGAAAGGAGAGAGAGAGACTTAAACCATGCAAGAACACATTCTTACACACTCAATTTCGGTTATGCATGGAAAGGAAGAAGAGAATAGCATCCAATGCATCACTTCTTTCTTTAATCAATCATAAAGTAGCCAATAAATGAGACTCTTCTCATTTATCTTTAAGATGGCTATATGAAAAGACTATTAA
>JANZLC010000201.1:30275159-30290122 GCA_026413385.1 Erythroxylum gracilipes | reverse complement strand
GGGCCCCTCGTTCTCTTAAGTCTTTTAAACATTTGTCTTTGAGTCTTATATCTTTTATTTAGTATAAATATTTAATATATAGTACTTCTCTTTTAGTTATTTAGCCTAAATGTTTCCTTATTTAAACTAAATATTTTTAATGACTTGTTTGATTTATTTATTTATTTGTCTCCTTCCTTATTTGTGTATTTATTTATTTATTTTATCTTTTATTTTTATTCTTTACCTTATTTTATATTTTTTATATTATTTATCTATTACTTATTTTATATTTTTAATTATACATATATCTTGATATTTATATTTATTTTTTTTATTATTATTATCATATTTTATATATATTTTCTTTTCTTTTCTTTTTAATTATTATTACTTTATTATTTTAATTTTCATATGGATCTATCAAAAACAATCTCTCTACTAGTTAAGAGTAAGCCTATATACTTCTAGACCTCTTCGGATCCCGCGTATTAGCGAGACTTTCACTAGGTTATTGTTGTCATTATTTTTAAAACTTCCTACTCCTTTTGCTACTAATCCTATCTCAAAATGTGTGACTTCTTCAACAATTTCGTCAAAGGAGCGAGTGATCCCTTTATACCCTCTTATAAATCCATGTTAGTAGCCTATAATTTCAAGAAAATCCCTCAATTCCTTGAGGTTCATTAGGTTAGGCCGCTTTAAAATTATTTGTAGCTTCCTTATGTCCGTTGCTACTTCTTTTTCAAAAATTGAATACCCTAAGTATTTGACATGCCTTGCCTTAAATATGTACTTGTTCCCACAGATAAACAACTGGTTCGCCTAAAGCATCTCATTGTTTTGTTGAGATGATCCACATACGACTAGAAGGAATGATTATATATTAGTATATCGTCAAAAAAACATAACAACGAAGCATTTAAGGAAGTGTTTAAAGATCTCATTCATCATGCCTTGAAATGTGTAAGGTGAAATGGTCAATTCGAAGGGCATAATAAGAAACTTATAAAACCCTTCTTAAGTTTTAAAAGCCTTATTCAGAATATCCTCGAGTTACATTTAAATATGATAGTAACTCAATCTCAAATCTAGCTCTGAGAGTCAACTAGAGCTATGTAACTCATCCAAGAGCTATTCAATCAAAGGGATTGAAAATTTATCCTTGATCATATACTTGTTAATCTCTCGATAGTTGATGCACATGCGATATAAATCACCCTTCTTCGTGATTAGAACTATCGATGAAGTAATTGATCCCAATCTATGTCTTATGAACCTTTAGCTCTTCAGTTCCTAGATAGATTGTTCTATAACATTGTCTTTCTATACCCTTGGGTATCGGTATGGATGGATGTTAATAGCTTATACATCTTTTCTTAAATGGATCTGGTGATTGTGGCTTCTAATGGGTGGGAATTGGGTTGGTTCCTTAAACATCGTAGCATACTCAACTAGAACCCCATTGATTTTGTCAAAAGTGCTCCACTAGCTTTCTCTAACTTCCAGCTACTATAATTAGCATTTTATAGGATAAGTTAACTGCATCATATAGAGCTGTCGTCTACTGGAATGCTAGAGGACCATTTGAAATTCTCTGCCAAAACTACCTTGGGCCCTCTACTTTGGTTACCATTCAGGGTGACCAATTTCCCTTTCCATCTGAACTTCACCTTTCTCATTCTAGCTGTGGTGAACTATAATCTTGCATGGTCCAGTAAAGTTTACATAACATTGATCACATGTTAACTTCAATCCTTCCCAACTGTAATATGACGAGGATTAACATCCTTAATGTTGCTTTTTTCCTTATTACTATCCACAAAATTGTGAGTGCTACTATTATCTATCAAATGTGGACCATCCTTTTGTAATATACTCCTAAAACTCTCATTTGCTTGAATTCTCACTCTCCTTCCATTCCCACGATCACTTGCAGGAATACATTTGGAAGGTTAGATTCTGCATTTTCTTCATTAACTTCATCTTCATCCATCCCTTAGGCTACATCAAGACATTGTCATCACCTTTCACTAAATTCAGTTAAAGTTGCCTTTTCTTACATTTGTGGACTAGGATGTATTTCTCGTCGCACCAAAAACAGAGTCCCTTAATCCTTCAGTTCCTTGAATTCTTTACTACTACCTTCGATGCTTTATAAATTCTAAACTGCACGGGTCATATTTGAGTAACTGCAGTAGAAAGTAATCCATCTATTGAGGTTTTCCTTTTAATATTTGAATTCTAATAAGTCCAAGGAGTCTGGTTGATACTTTCCCCAGCACTGGGTGTCCTTGTTCCACCACTTCTGAGTAAGGATATGCCTCTCTTTACCATTACCACTGCCTTTAGTCTTCGTAACAACATATAAGTGAGTTACAATGAAGTTGACTCTAATAATTTCACCGTAATTTCCAACTCAGGTTTGATGCCCTTGAGGAAGAAACTAATTAAGTAATCTTCAGGTAGTGATAGTTTATTCGAGTGATGATCGAACTACGTACAATACTCTTGGACAAATCCCTCTTGCTTGAGTTCCTTAAAATCCCTTACTGGATCATAAAAAATCTCTACATAAAAGAGTTGTTTAAGCACGATAGCAAACTCCTCCCAGTCTACCAACTCCAATTAGGTTCTATTCTTTAAATAGAGTCTGTCGACAGGCCCATACCACATCTCACCCCATACCAGACACAACACGCAACCCCATACTAGACACACAGCACGCTATTCGTTAGTTGGAAGACAGAGAGAGCAAATCATTTATTTTGCCCTTAACAGACACACAGCACGCCAGTCTGTACATATACATGCGAAATATTCGTTAATTAGCAGAGAGATACTTTGTACAGCCCAGGCTCCTGTATATATATTTTACATTCTCAGTGAATAAGCGTATCATCTTCGTATTTTCTTCATACGAAGAACTAACAGAGTCGATAGCATTCTTGAACCTATAGAGTCGATAGCATTCCTGAGCCTGTTCCTCCATATAAAGGACTGTCATGCCCAGCTCCATATTTTCTCGAGTATGGTTTAATGTGAAGAACTGCTCACATCGATATAATCACAATTTGATGTGTTCTCCATCAAAAGCTGGAAATTCAATCTTGTTGAGTCTTATGGGCATTGCTTAGCCCCTCTTATCGTGGATATGTTTAATGTTATTATCGATTTACTCCAGCGTGTGTTGGGGTGAGCCACTCTTTGTTCCCCTCCAAATCGTTGAATGAACTGTGTGAACATCAACTTGAGTTTGATCATCTCTTTTTCTTGTTTTTCAGCTGTACTCAGAGATTTGAATAGGATTTTTGGTTCCTATCTTGAGCCTCGATCATACTTCTGACACTTTCCTCGATTCTTTGTAGTTCCACTCTACGCGTTCCTTTAGCCATCACTTCGTCTAGGGTCATTATTCCGATATCAAATGTTTGGTAGTTTTATTCAATTAAAGTAATGAATCACATTCAATAGGGAAAAAGAAGACACACAAGGGGAGAATCATAATAGATTAGAGAGGAAGAATAACAACTTTTTGGTATATTTCTCATTTTCATATTCGTTACACAACGTTCTAATATAAGAACGAACGAGTAATAAACAAATACGTGTTTGAGTTGTTATGATAAGATTTAATTTAAATGATGCATCTTAGATATTGACTTAATTAAGCTATCGTTGACTCATCCTACAACTCCTTTAAATTTTTTGCGCCTATCACTTTGTCATCGTTTTATTCTGGAACAAAAATTCGTGAACGAATAAAGGTAAGAATCCTTCAAAAGTTGCCTAACTCATAGCTGAACTCGTACTCTAAAATTTATTACTACCAAAATTAAGATCTGTCTCTGAATTCAGGAAAGAAGGTACAACATACAAGAATGCTCTACTTGTAAAGAGTTGCAATCCTTTCCTCCTGTCTTAGAAGGACAGAAGTGTGCTTGTTGAAGCTAAATTTCTATTGGACTGGAACAAACTGAAATGGAAATTAGATTCTTTCATCTTTCTGGAAATTAACTACAAAGTGTGCTTTCAAGACCAGAAGGAATTACTCGAAAGGGAAGCTAGAAATGCCCAAATCTAAGTGACTATTTTTTTTCTCCTTTAAAAACTAGTCCAATGTTTGGTTTTTGGGCAAGAAAAGAAAGTATGGCTGGAGTGCAATGGCATACAACCTACCTTTTAAAGTCAAGAGACTATGAAAACTAGCCGTTGTTGAGGAGAATAGTTTCGGTTTAATTTCAATCTGTTTGCCATCTGAAATGATGAAAAGAACATGCTCTTATATTCACTAGTTAGCTTATCAAAACAGATATAACAATTACAAAAACCTTGGTTTGTTGAAAAGGATAAATTCTTTATTATCCAACATTTTTTCAGCCGAGAAGGCAAAGAGTCCACTCATTCTTATTATAAGATTGGAAATTGCAAGATACAAAACCATGAATATTTAGTGAAGAGAAATTATAATTAATTAAGGATATAAATATATTGCATCACTACAATTGTGAAACAAAAGTTGCAATGTCCATGTAACATTAGCCATAATCTAGATGTTGAACTATAGGTTATACAACAATTTTAGTTATGACAATAACAAGGGGTCATTGTGTCTATAAGGGAAGCTCTTTCTTGGCTAAAAGACCAATAGCTTGCCAAGGTCATTATAGAGTCGGATTCTTTGGCAAAATTATGTCTATAAGGGAAGCTCTTTCTTGGCTAAAAGACCAACAGCTTGCCAAGGTCATTGTGGAGTCAGATTGTTTGGCAGTTGTCGAATTAATATTAGCTCTTTCGCCAAATTGGTCTGAGATTGAAATTTTGACCCTTGATTGTTTATCATTCAAGCAACATTTCCTTCCATTGTCCTTTCAATGGACGCGTAGGATTGCCAATAAGGTAGCTCATGCTTTAGCCAGGGTAGCCTTATTAAATGAAAACCCACATCACTGGACTGATCGTTCTTCTTGTTTAGTCTCCATTTTAAATTTAGATTGTTCAGCTTCTGTTATTATTGAGGGGGAAAGGCTATTAAGTTCCGGGTGTAGGCAGTAAGCCTGTTAGCTTGGGTTAGTTTTCTTTGCCTTCCCTGCCTTTGTCTGTTTTTTGTGCTAATGTTGATTTTATTCAAAAAAAAAAAAGGGGTCATGCCAATCTTAACAATTACAAATTGTAATTTGTGAAGTACACTACAACCAATATATAAACGTTATTATGGTTGAAATCAACAATCGAACCTTCGGTAAATATTCGGTGAAGCCCTTAAAGGAAGAAGCGTGCAATCAATTATTTTACATCAGGGAACAAGTTTTGGATTCTTAAATGCTAAGCTGTGGATTGATCAAACAATTTTAACTCACTTTGGAGAGCTTGTTACACAACTCATAAGTTTGATTAATCCAACAATGTACATCATAAATTTAAGTTGTCAAATTAATGAAATTTTTGTAGAAAATTAAATTAGGAATAAATGAATTGTGTATTCCATTAATAAGTTACTGTATGTACTTATAGTTGTATTTACATGTTGTTTCCAACTAGAAATAAACAATTAGAAGATATGATTTACATTATTGATACAAATAAGATTTTGTAGTGATCTAGCTGCAGTAGTTACAGGATAATCTTGAAATAGATTAAATCTTTATCATATCAAGATGCAATAGTAACGGAATAATCTTGGAGTAGAGTATATCCTTATCAGCCGCCTACAAGTTGAGAAGATGGTGTACAAATTCTAAACTTGTTTGAAGATAAGAAAATCATTGAACCTTTTGTCAAGACATCAACGATTTGATTTATAGAGGGCAGATATTGAACCCCGAGTCCCTACTTTCTGTCGAGCAACTTTATCGTGAGCAAAATGATATTAATCTCCAAATGTTTCAAGCAGGAGAGAAATAATGGATTATGCATAGCATCTCCAAATGTTTCGAGCGGGAGAGAAATAATGGATTATGCATGGGATATGTAGCAGTAACACTCAACTTTGTTGGGGAGAGAGAGGGAGAGAAGAGGAATAATGAACTTGATTCTCCAAAAAAAAATTAATAATGAACTTCTTTTTATTATGAAACTAATGTCTTTATATAGAATTTTATAATGAAATTTAAATCCTAACAGATAACAACTTTATCTTAGCAGATAAAATTTTATCTTCTAACAGATAACAAATTTTATCTTTATTACTCCACAATAATTTTTATTTTTACTACTCTATCTTACTACTCTTAATTTTAATAGATAATAAATTTTATCTTTAACCAAAGATCAAGTCAAAACAAACTAATGACCTATTCAAACAGAATTTTGATAACTCTATAATTTTGAATTAATTCCCAACATTTCTCCTTAATTCAAAATTGTAAAAAAAACATTTACGGGCATCGTACACATCTCTCCATAATTCTTTTCTTTAGATTCCTTCTCTCTAAACTTCTCAATAAAGCACTTTTCTCTACTCTTCAACATGAACACTTCTCTTATCGCTTATTTTCATAAAGCACTTCTCTATAATGAGTCTTGGTGCACTTCTTACCAACTAGAAGAGGTCATCTTCTTCAATCACTTGCACTATATTTACTTGTTCTTTATTATTAAACCTGCAATCCTTTTTCAAATGTTCAAATCGTTTACACTTAAAGCATCGAAACTTTCCTTTATGCCAGCAATCTTTCTCTTAATGGCCACATTGAGGAATGTTTCATTTCTTCTTTGATGGTGAAACCTTTGCTAAATAGGCTCCCTCTATCATCTTTTCACTTTCTTGGTTTCTCATTGTCGTTATTTGCTCTTAAGCTTGTAAAGCATTACTCACTCATAGGTCTCTCAAGATCTTTGAGAGCTTTGATACTACTTTGTTAGGAAAAGAGGGGGAGAGAAGAAGAATAGTGAACAACAGTCTTTACTACTGCTTCTTTTTATTCTGAAACTGATGCCTTTAAATAGGCTTTTATAATGAAGTTAAATAACAATTTTGTCTTAGCAGATAAAATTTAATCTTTTAACAAATAACAAATTTTATCTTTATTACTCGAGGATAATCTTTATCTTTACTATTCTATCTTACTATTCCTAATCTTAATAGATAATAAATTTTATTTTAAAACAAAGATCAAGTCAAAACAAACTAAAGACATATTCAAAAAGAATTTTGACAACTCTACAATTTTGAATTAATTCCCAACAAACTTATCACACTATAAAATGGGAGTTGTAGACAGTGGTACATATAACTCACAAATAAATGACTGGAGCCATGAAATCTCAGATGCAGCAGTTGCAATGGCGCGATATTCCACTTCTATTTGAAAGATAATAAATCTATTCTTTAAAAATAAATTTTGAGATCAATTTGTTAGAGATATTTTATTAATATAATAATATTTGATCCTAATATATAATTAGAATTTCAATCTTTGACTTTTCGTTTAAACCCTAGCTTTCAATAAAAAGTTTCGATATCCCTTTATATTTTAAAGTAAAGATTCTATTATGTAATATTCCCTATCCAAAAAGAATCTACGTTAAATTTGGAGGAAGCAGATTTGGGATGAGGGACGTGTGGGGTCGATGATTTTTAAAGAATAGAAAATTTTTAAAAATTTTAAACTTTTAAATGAGTAAGATAATGTCTCATTTAGGTAGTTTTTAACAAAATTAAAGTTGTAGTGGGCTCTTGTAGTAATTAAATTAGAATGGATAGACATTTATCTAAAAGTATATACTAAAAATTGGAAAAAAAAAGATAATTAATATTGTAGCATTTTCGTAATATTTGATATTTCCTTACAAGAAATGGTTCATTCATTGTCATGTCTTATTTTTATGCACTACATATAATGGCCTACCTCTTTTTTAGCACTAAAAAGATTTACTATTTAGTGTTATATATTTATATAATAACTAATAATTAATATATTATGCACAATTTTTTAATTAAAATAATTTAAAATAATTTGACAAATAGTTCTTATAGTAAATAAAAAACATTTTGAATAAGAGAAATAAAGTATATAAATTAAAATTGAATATCAATTAAATAACATAGAGTTTCTTTAATAACCCACGCAGTAGGCATGACCATAAGCCTAAACCTAGTAGATATTCAAAGAGAAAAAGATCCTAACGATTATAATTTTAAAAATCATAAACTTTATAAATTTTATTTATTTCATTTAAATCTTATTAGGCTTATGTGAAAAATTATTTTAGCATAATATGACTTCTTAACTTAATATTGCAACAAAACAAGCCAAAAGTTCATTTTAAACATCAAATTTTAAATTATCAGTATTATGAAAATTTAATTATATTGATTATTACATGGATGTTATAAGACATGCTATACTAATGCAATCCAATCTATACAAGGTTAATCATCCTATTATTATCTAATTTGAATCTTCATGTTTTACTCTTGAAATACCTTTTTTAAGTTTTCTAATTTTAAATTTTTCCAACTAATTCTTGTTAGTATCTTTTTAACATAATTCATACAATAATTCGAATCAAAATTTATTATGATAATTTATCTTTCTTTCATTTCATAGATGTCGTAATAAATTACTCTTTGTTTTTTTTTAATTTTTATATAAGATATTAATTTTTTCTCTTTGTTGTTTTCATCTGTCTCAGATATATAATTATATGGATATATCTTATTATTGTTGTTCTATTATATCAGTCATCTTTTTCCAGTTCTATATAGGTGCTTTTGTTCTTTTTCAATTCTAAGTGTGTTATAATTGTTTTATATGATGTTGCCTAAAAAGCATTTATCTGGAAGTGAAAAAAGAGAAAAAAGTAGAATAGTTAATAAAATCCTAAAAAGGAGTTATTAATATATTTATTAAAAGGGTAAGCTCTTCTAGTGAGAATCCTGAGAAACTAGTTAAAGGATATTTTGAACAATATAAAGAAAACTTAAGTGATGAGAGTCATATTTATGAGGATGTTAGTAATTTGAGTGAGCTTGATTATCCAATTTAGAAAATTTAAGGGCAGATGAGCAATTAATCTCTATATTGGATATTTATGATTATAGAAATTGGGATAATCTTGATAATAAAGTAAGGGTCATTTTAGTTGAAAAAAGGCACGTAAAAGAATTGAATCTTGTGTTTCTTATAGACAATACCTCTCGATATTTTTCATATTATTATTATTCTAAAAGTTTGAGTAATGGAGAGATTAGATATAGAAAATTGTTGGTTTACTCTAAACATATAGATAAAGCATATTGTTTTTGTTGTAAGTTGTAAGTTGTTCAAATTTAATAGTAAACAAAGTGCATTAGCAGATGATAGATTTAGAGATTAGAAGCATCTTAGTGAGAGATTTAAAGAACATGAGAATTGTGTTGAGCATATAACTAATATGAAGACTTGGAATGAATTAATAGTAAGATTGAGCAACAATCAAATAATTGATAAAGATTTGCAACAAGAAATTATAAAGGAGAAAGAACATGGGAGACAAGTTTTGATAAGAATAGTTTCTCTTATGAAATGCCTTGCTAAATATAGTTTGACTTTTCAAGGATCCAATGAAAAACTTTGCAAATAGTAAGGGCAATTTTTTGGGATTGATTGAGGTGATTATTGAATTTGATGTAATAATGCAAGATCATGTTAGACACATTCAAAATCATAAAGTTCATCATCACTACCTTAGTTACAAAATTCAAAATAAGTTGATTTATCTTTTGACCCATAATGTTAGAAGTTCTATCATAAGGATTATTAAAAAGGTTAAATAATTTTTCTATTATTCTTAATTGAACCCCAAATTTATGTTATCAAGAAAAAAGAATCTATTAATATATTTCAAATAAAAAATAGAGGAGTACTTTTTAAAGTTCTTAAAGATAGATGACACATATGGATTGGAAATTTACAATGAATTATTGAATCCGTTTAAGTCTTTTAATCTTAATGTCAAGTTTATGACAATGGTTCTACTATGAAGGAAAAATATCAAGAGATCAACAGCGATTACTTGAAATAAATCCAAAAGTGTTATATATGTCATGTGTTTGTCATAATCTTAATATTACTTTTAGCGATATGAATTAAAGTTGTTTCACTTTTTGGAGTTTGCAATGCATATATGCATTATTTTCAAGTTTTCCTAAAAGGCGGAAAGTTTTACTTGATAATATTTTGGGCTTACCATGAAATCATTGTCTAACACTCGTTAGGAGAGCTGAATAAAAATTACTACAGCTATTAAATTTCAAGCTCCTCAAATGATATTGGCTTTGATAGAATTACCTAGATCTTGTGTTAATGCCAAGTCAAATAGTGAATTAGAATGTTTAGTGAGTGTACTTGAGAGTTTTGAGTTTTTACTTAGAATGATTATTTAGTATGATATTTTATTTATTATTAACTTCATGACTAAAAAGTTGCAGTCTAAATTTATATGCATTAATGCTACTATAGAGCAATTAGAAGGTGTGATGGTATTTTTGAGAAATATAAAAACGAATGGTTTCTCTATTGTATGAATATTGCCAAAAGTCTTGCACAGAAGATGAATATAGAGCTTATATTTTCAAATAGAAGTTGTATTATTAGGAAAAGACAATTTGATGAAAATAATAATGATGGAGAAATAAAATTAGTTGAGAATTCTTTAAAGTTAGTTACTTTCTAGTTCTTGTGGATATGAAAATTGATTCGTTGAAGAATATATTTGAATGATTAATGACATTTGAAAGTATTTTTGGATTCTTATTTAATTTGAGATGATAATGAGCTAAGAGAATGTTGCCTTAATTTTACAACTACTTTTTCTAATGATAATGTGTTGGATGTAGATTTAGATGATCTTTTTTCTAAATTATAAGTGTTGCAAATGACTTCGCCAAATGATTTAATGTCATTAGTTGAATTTCTTGAATTTGTTAAAGATACAGATTACTATCCAAAATTTTCAATTGCTTATCTAATTCTGTTGACTATATCTGTGATTGTAGTATCAGATGAGAGAAGTTTTTTAAAGTTAAAATTATTGAAAACCTACTTGAGATCATCAATATCACAAGAAATGTTGAATGATTTAGGTATTTTATGTATCAAGAATGGTATATTAGATAATATTGATCTTAATACTATTATGAATGATTTTACATCTAAAAATATGCAGAGAAATTATTTTTCATGATCATCTGTGTGCATGTTATTGCAATCTTCTTAGTGTTTTACAACATAATATTATTGTTCTTCGTAGTGTTTTACAATATAATATTATTGTTTGATTGCTGCTACTGTTGTTTTGTTATTGCTACTACTATTTTTAGTGATTTTATTGCTAATGACATTTGCAAGATGTTGTTAGCTACTATATGATCATTTAGTATTTTGTTAAGTATGTAAACATCTTGTAATAAAAATGTGCTTTTAAAATTTATATGTTTGTATATTGTAGATTCATTGGGCCCTTTCTTTTTACTTTGTCACGGGCCTATAAAACATTAGAAACGACCTTGATTAAATCCTAAGTATAGTTGGCAATTATGGCAAAGATTTCTTCATGCATTACATCTCGCCATTCTATATATTTCATGGCTTTTGTGAAAGAAATGAGATTAAGAGGTGGTAATTTCTAATCACATGTTTCAGAACTATAAGCTCTATCTATTAGATTTCAGGAATCTATCGCCAGCAAAGAATTATGGCGTATGAACCGAAAAACCAAGATCGAAAAAAGATCGAGTTACATGACATATTAAATTGAATGACTTAAGAAATTAAGAAAACAGAGTAGTCCAGTAAGAGAAGGAAATTAATTAGCATGCGTTGCATTTAAGGTTTTATATTGCAAAGTGCAGGCTATATTGCGATTGTAAATAATTACATTAACTATAGATGATAAAGGTGTAATTTCAAAAAAATATGGTCGTAAACTTTAATCACCGGGGTGACTATTATTATAGTATTACGACGAGTCAGGATCTTCTATTCATTTTATTCTATCCTTATTTTATCCCATGAATCTCAGCCATCTATTTATGCGAAACCTATATAAATAAATACGAAATTTATATAAGTAGATAATTAAGATTTATGAGGCAAGATAAAATAGACAGAAGACCATAGTCAAAAATCGTTGAACACAATTTAAAATAATAATTACATAATAAGTATCGGCATGATAGAGGGAGAAGAAGTGCAGGAGCTATAGACATCAACTGAATTCTGCCAGACTTGAGTTAAGTTCTGACATCAAAGTGTTCACGGATTGAACTGACCCAGAGTCACGGATCGGGCATTGAAGTTTACAAACCAACAAGAGTCCAAACCCTCTAATTTAATTTTCAGTCTTACGATAAAGAATGATACCCATATCTCGTTGCCTGTTCCTACATGCAAGTATCAGACTGGCAGTCATAATTTTCTGCTTTTCACTTCTGTACGAAATTTTACCAATTAACCAGCCAGTCACGGGTTGGTCATAAAACTCGGGTATATAAATTCCTCAGATCAACCCCTCAAAAACCTAAGAATCATATGCAAGCAACTTCTGGAAAACCCTAAAGTCATCATAATGTTTTCTAAGGCTGCGGCTATATTCTTCATCTGCATGATTTTCATGTTCACTTCCCTTCCAACAATTTACGCTTGTGGTCCATGTGTTCAGCCACATCCACCAGCTTATGGCCCTCCGGTTCCAACCCACCCGAAAGTTCCCCATCCGCACCCACCAAGCACAAAGCACCCTCCACATCACGGTGGTCTACCAAAAATATCACCACCTTCAAAAACACCACCCATGCCACCAAAAATGCTACCACCTATATTCGTTCATCCTCCTCCAGTCATAACACCTCCAGTTATATCTCCACCTGTCACAAATCCTCCTGTGGTCATGCCACCGCCTTCTACAGGCTATCCACCTTATACCGGTGGCCCGCCTTCTGGTGGTGGCGGAGGACAATGTGGTCGTACTCCTGGGGTAAGTCCTCCACCTTGTGTTCCCGGCGTTAGTCCTCCGCCGATAAGTCAACCAAAATGTCCAATCAATGCACTGAAGCTCGGTGCCTGCGTAGACGTACTTGGAGGTTTGGTGCACATAGGGTTGGGAGATCCTGTTGAGAATGTTTGCTGCCCTGTGCTTCAAGGATTGCTAGAGCTAGAAGCAGCTATTTGCCTTTGCACAACTATAAGGCTTAAGCTTCTCAATCTCAATATATTCATTCCTCTTGCGCTTCAAGTCTTAATCACTTGTGGATTGACTCCTCCTCCTGGTTTTGTTTGTCCTCCTCTTTGAGAAAATATATGTATTACTTTTAGCTATTAATTGAGATGCCTTTCTTTGATTCCTAATCTAACCAACTCTTAACTACTGATATTTCTGGTATACACCAACAGTATGCATTGAGTGCAATTATCGGTATATGATCTCTTTCCAAAACCCTACTTGTGTTTCAGAAATGAAATGGTTTTTTAGCGGGAACTCGATGGGCCGATCTTCATAGAAGTTCTTACGCCCCTCGTTTGTATTGGCTATTTACGCTTATGGGGAAGAGATCTGGGGATACAATAGCATGCAATCTTAGATGAAACTAGACATTACAAAATTACAATGAGCACTTCGTACAAGAATTCTCATCAGACTGGGTGGAAATCTTTGTAGTGACTAGTGATATAAACATTAATCGAATATTATTGCTTGCGTTTTCATCATCAGAAACGTATCAAGATTTCTTTAATACGTACAAATGTACATCAGATTGTGATTGGTGATGCTTGCATCTCCAGTTCTCCATCTAACGAAATGAAGACTGGTCCACCCATTTGCATTCCTAGAATCCAGAGACCTAATATAGATATGTAATCCTAGCCAGTTGAAACTTTATTAGCTTTTAAGTAAGTCGATTAGAAATGGTTCAAGAGCTCTTCTAGCCTCCTCCTCATCAACTGGCAGTAACCTTCTCGTCAACACCATTGTGACCAATATCTCAGCCAGCTGCCCTACTTATCTTCTGTTTCAGTGTTAATGATCGTTAGCCCTTATTTCTGTAGGAGCTATTCCAAACGACAGTTCTTGCTACCAATCATTATCCAAGGTGTCAAAGTTTTTGTCAAGGACGTAATGGATATTTTGTCAAGATATATACACTCCAAATTTGAACTGTTTAGATCTGTACGCCCACAAACAAAAGACCAATATTGCATCTTATTCATAACAAGGTTTTAAATTGGAATGGCTTGTGAATTTCACGTTTACAGGTAATATATATAGAAGCTAAATTGTAGATTACGAGTATTAGAATTGCGAAAATTTTAAATACCCACAGGTTAATTTAAAATTATCAAAATTTATTACGTGATGAAAATATCTTTTTTATATAATTTAACTTTTTATGTTTATAAATTTATTCATAAATATAAACATGTTTAATAAAATGTAATATATAAAAAATTCGTTATGATTTAATATTAAATGGTAAAAGAAATCTTAATTTATTTTATCAATAAATAATCATCTTATAATTTAAAATTGAGTAAGTATAAGAAAATTATACTAATTCTTAATTCTTTGAGTCTATCATACATTATTATAAACAATAAAATGAATTAAACCAATCAAATTTAACTATTTTTTAGTTTCTTCTAATCAATTATGTTAGTATATTTTACATTAAAAGCTCCATAAAAAATTAATATTTTTATAAATGAATGATGACTAAGGGGCTATTTGTTTCCCCGTTTTTTGTTGTCGTTTTTGTAAAAAGAAAAACAGGTAAGTAAAACATATTTGACTTATTCTGTTACGATTTTTTGTTTGTGAAAATAAAAAACCACAACGGTTTTATAGAAATTAGAAAACATCGTTTCTCTAAATTTTGACAACATGTTTTCTTTGACAGAAAACCAACATATCCCTACTTTCTATCTCAAATAATAATAATAATAATAATAATAATAATAATAATAATAATAATAATAATAATAATAATAAAAGTACAAAATTTA
>JANZLC010000201.1:30261758-30274086 GCA_026413385.1 Erythroxylum gracilipes | reverse complement strand
ATACTATCGAAAGGATAGAAAAATTGTGCGGTTCATAATATTTTAATAAAATTTCTTCACCATATTAAGCATCCTACAAAGTAGTAATTATCAACAGGACAATTAATTACCCGTATGGATCTTAATGTCAGTTTAGAGGAAAAACACAAGTTTTAAATATACGTTAATATTTAAAAAACAAATTCCTCATCATGAATAATTTCACATGCTCAATTTTACGACAGGTAAAAATAAGCATTAACTATTGTTAACAAAAAATTGTTTATGCCATAACAAGATTAAAACAATTAGAATTGTCAAATAAAATTACTAATTAATCTTATGCATAAACATATGGAAAAATTAGAAATAAAATTTTGGAGCAAGACACAAGAAAAATGGTCCAGAAAAGAATCTGAAAAAAAATCTTTGATTTTTTTTAAAAAATTAAAAATAAAATAAAATTAAAAACAGGTTTGGGTCGGGCGCGTGGGCGGCACACGCGCCTCGCCCGGTCGGGTCGACACGTGGGCTGGTCTGGTCGCGCGGGACGACGTCGTCCTTGGCCTTCAGCCGGGACAGCGGGTTGACCCGCGGACCCACCGGTCCGACCCGGCTGTTTCTCCCTCCTCTGACCTCCTTTTCCAACTATTTTTGAGGCGTTTTCTTCCATTTTTCACGATCTATGGCTTTACCATATCCATTTCAGCCAAAGGTGCTCCAAAGAAATGAAAGCAAGAAATCCATTTTGACCATGGATAAAACACGAAAAACACACCAAAAAATTGTGATTCTTTCTCCAAAATAGAGGTAAAGTACAACAACAACAACCAAGCAACTCTTCTGAACCACTAATACATCATGTCGAAGTTGTTTAAACGAAAAACGATTTCACCCGGCAATTTTTCACAACCGAAAATTTTTCAAACAACCGAAAATGGAGCCCTAAAATCAAATGACCTGATGCTCTGATACCAATTGCTAACAATAAATGCATCATTAAACACATCCAACAATCAAGATCCATTTTATTTAGAACATCCCAAGATTAAAGAAACATACCTCCAACACTTTGACATTTGCATTACGAGAAACTCTGGTCTCGAAGACTATGGTCCTCCGTGATATAAGAGAACTTATCCTCCTCCAAAATCTACATCAATACCGCAACCTAAGAATCTCGTCCTCGGAACCTATAATGCTGTCTCTCCTTGTTTGACTAATAAAGTCTTCTTATTTTAAACTTGTAATTTTCGCTTGTCAGGGGTACCCCCCTCAGTTGCCTATCTCTTTGTATAACTTTCATAATTATTTTTTAATTCCATTTTTCTTTTTTCAACAAAAACAATGGGCAATAAGTTCTACTTGGCTTTAAAAGTTCATTACGTAGATGATTCTTGTAGTTTGTATCATTTTAATATTAATTTTTTTATTTCTAAAAATTATTATATATTTCACAAGATTCGATTTTTGTTTTTATGCGAAATCTGTCATGTTTACATTACATAATATACGAGTTTGATTGTTGCTATTTTTCAAAATACTAGTGTTATTTATATAGGATACAATTGTTTGAGTGTTTCAAAATACTAGTGTTATTTATATAGGATACAATTGTTTGAGTGTTATGTGATGTCAATATTAAAATTCAAATAATTCCATAATTTGGACCGAATCTTCCTCCACCACTCATGCCTCCCTATTTTTGGAAGAAGAGAATGAGATTGGCCACTTTGAAATATGTGGTGTGCAAAACGAATATGAAAATTCAACTAATTTTAGTCAAAGAATGAAGATGAGATAGGAGCCATGGTTTACGCAGCAGACATACAAGAAATTCTTGACTATATAATAGCTTTGAACGCACAAAATATATGTTGATTTTATCATTACATAATATTGAATATAATAAGTCTTTTTTTGAAAAAAAATCATACTTCAGTAAAAGTAACAGATAATTCATATGAATTTGATACTGTCTTAAAAATTGAACTATTCGATAAGATTAAGGACTTCTAGTATAAATTATAATTTACCACACATGTATAAAAAAAACCTATGATTGAACCAACTTTTTACGCGGTTAGATACTTGATGCCTGCAGACAGAGAGAGACATGCAACAAAACTTGTCATTCTTACAACAGTTGAACAATGTAACGGTGATGAACCGAAAGTTATTATTTTCGCTTTGTCTTATCATATCCCCACGTTATGCACAGACAAATGGGTTCACATCAGTTCTGTCACGAGGATGTACATTCAACAACCTCTGGAGCCTCGTCATGATTAATCTCCTGGACTCTAAGTCGATCAAATCTCCTATTCTCGTTTTCCTTTGCCACATTTAATGGATGGATAAAATAAAGAAGAAACAGGATAGCACATAGAAACGGAAACCGCCACCTCGTGCCCAACTGTAAGACTGTCCATAAAATCAAAAAGCTATAAGAACAAGGACTGTTAGCAACTTCAGGTCGTACTAAGATGTACCGGAATAATTATTATGATTTGATTAAATTATTTTTATATATTATAAATTGTAATAAAAATAATTTAATTAATATCATATGATAATCTCTTAACCCTTTTTATATTAATATATCAACGCCGATGTTTCTGCTTTGCTTTTTGCATGTGAAAAGGATCAACATTCTTTGGCGATCACGGACTGGATTCTAGCTTAACGCTGGTGGTTGCTATTGTCCTATATGAAATGCCTTGGCCCCATAAATGGTCAAAACGAGCACTTGACATTTTTTTTGACAAACTGATTATTAATAATAATCCGAAGAATAAACGTCCATCCTTTATTGGATCATCCTGACGCGCTCTAACCATCTGACTGACTCGTTATTAACAGGACCACACGTCGGATTGATGAAACTTAGACGAAATTTCGTGGAATTAACTTTCTCAGACTTAATGAGTGAGAGTGAGTTAGGTACCTTGACTAGTTAATCGCTCATGAAATGGTCGGAAAAGCTTTGGATCGATCATCAAAGTTCAGATGTTTTATTGTTTAGGATTACTAATATATCTGAGAGGAAGACATGTAATCAAGGGACGAGCCAATTATTGGTATTGCTACTTAGGCCCGACTCTACTTAATATTTCATTGAATACCTGCCAGATACTCCAAATTAAAATCCAATAAGCTAGTTTGTAAACCACCTTTCCCATTTGGTCGACCAAGGCTTGAAAGATGTTGCTGAAGTATGCATGAACAATCAAAAACTCTTATGCTAAAATGAGCAAGACAGTGACTTAAAAGATATGAGGAATCACTGACAGATAAAAGAAAACAATTAGTAAAACATCACCATCCTATAATAATTGATACTATTTGATCTCAAGGGCTCATTCTTTTGCTGTGTTACTACGCATCTATGAATTACGTCGGGGTGCGGCTTATAATGCTTTTTGGTTTAGTTCACACAAGCAACAAGCAATAAAACTTAAAACTTAAAACATAATAACTCTTCAAACAGAAGATCGAAGTTTTCACTACATAATTCCTTATGATAACTAAACCCCCACTTCAGTTTTCCCATTTAAATGCTTAAACAGAAGCACCAAAAGGGAAAACATAACTTATTTATGATAATTAAGCCCATAACATATAAGAAGATAAAAGTAACACTTTAAACAACCGACAAACTCAGACTTGAACTAGAGAAACAATTTTGCCACCAGCGCCACTGAATTAAAATGGACTTCTTTCGTGATTGCAAACTTTGAAAAGAAGGGGACATGCATGTTTACGGACATTGGAAGCCACGGGGCACATTCCTTGAGCAGACATTTAGAAGCAAGCTCAAAGAGATGGGAATGTTAAGGTTGATACCCAAGATGCTACCTCTGATGGCAGTGCAAAGGCAAATAGCAGCCTCAAGATCGACGAGCCCTTGGAGCAGAGAACAGCAAGGTTGCACTGGTGGAGTGCCAACGGTCACATTAAGTAATGAACCAAGCACATCTGCACATATACCTAATTTAAGAGCATCCCTAGGGCATCTTGCCCCACCGCCACCGCCTCCACCACCACCACCACCACCACCGCCTCCACCACCCCCACCACCACCGCCTCCACTACCACCACCTCCACTACCTCCACCTCCACTGCCACCACCTCCGCTACCTCCACTACCACCACCTCCACTACCGCCTCCACCACCCCCACGACCTCCACCGCTACCACCACCGCCTCTACTACCACCACCACCGCCGCCGCCTCTACTACCACCACCACCGCCACTGCTACCGCTGCCGGGGGGAGGGCAACCTCCACCACATGCAGTGACAAGGGAAAAGAAAAGAAGGTTGAGAACCAAAAAGAGGGCAAACGAAGTTGAATTGGAAGCCATAATAGTGAATGAAATGGTATTCACTCTTTGGAACGTGTATATGACTAAGAATTAAGTTGGAGCTGTAGTGTAGCAAATAGGAGAGAAAATGTACTTGGTGCGGAGTTTTACTAGCAAGAGTAGGGTTTATATAGAGCTCAGTGAAGTGACGGGACAGGGTCGAGGCAGATATAAACAGGAAATAATTAAGAAATTTGAGAATATAAAAGAGAATAATATGTGTAGTTGTTAACTTTTGTCAACGTTAGTTATTAAATAAAAAAATATTGCAAAAAAGTTTTATTTTTTATTATATTATTAATCACAATCACAGGTCTTAAATTTTTTTCTTTAAAAAAATGATGACACCTAATAACATGAACCTATAAAGAAAAGTGATAGTATCTCTAATTTAGTGGCCTTTAAAAAAAAATTAGTGGCCTTTATAACATTTATCTCAACTAAAATACGCTTTCATATTTAGGAGTAATTATTACATATTGACTATGATAAATAGTAAGGATGTCGAAGCAAAAAAGAAAAAAATCCATGTATTATAGCTGGCAGTGAACAGACAGTTTTATTTGGCAGCTTGCGGGATGGGGTCTTGCAATTGCCATGTTATGTTAGTTCAGTAATTTCTGCTTGGAAGTGCTCCTTACCAAAAACAGATAATCAGAGTTTCAATTTTGAGAGAAGGCAGGCCGTTCAAAGATTTAATGATCCACAAAGGTATTTTCATCCACAATATTATACTTTTTGGGACGTTGCAATTATCATGTAAATATGTTGTGGAACGATCAATGTTTTAAATTACAGTCCACGATTGTGAACTACAGTTACAATCCAAAATGTTATTGTGATTATTTTTGTAAAATCAGAAGAATAAATTAATAGAATAGAAGATGTACGTAGCGTTCAGTACAAGTGCTACGAAAGGCACAAAGCAAGACTAATCAAAAGTCGCAGAGCAATCCATAACCAAAGTTGACATTGTGAGGATATATTTTATATATTCCTTATTTAATTTTAGCATTTTAAATTGGACATACAAGATAATTGGAATTATATAGTTTGACAATTGCATATACGGCAGTAATTCAAAAGGTGAAATCTATTTTGATTATACCTCCTATTTTAAGTGGATTTTTTGAAATCTATTAAGATATTTGAATATCTCCTAATTGTGGTAGGAGTCTTGGTGATTACGCAAGTTTAAAAAACCTAGTGAGGTGTTGCGGTAAAGATAAGTATGGTGTATTGTTAATTGGGCAGTGGCTGCGCATATGCTTTGAACTCCTTATCAAGTAGCAGTGAGTGAATGAGTGCTGCGTGTGTTAATTGATTTATGGGAAAAATATAGTTGATTGAATATGTACTGCAGTGGGTGTTAAAAAGCAAGAGGGTGTGAAAGAAGTTAATATTGCTGGAATTTCACTTGAGCTCTTTCGTCCTACTGTTGCAGTATTTTACTTATTTCTCGAGTGGCGTGAAATTTTGTGATTGGCAAACTCCTAATTGATGTCTCTGTGCAAGTGGAGAAGATAAAGGAAGCTACGGTCAAAAGGAAGCTATAGTGAAGAAGAGTTACATTGCAGTGGTGTAGTGGGTATTAATTATATATGGGATTCGGTTAACCCATGGATTCGGATATGTAATGAATGGGGCATATGCTTGTTTATGATTGTGACATCCTCTCGTCAATAGTTCCCTGTTATTCACTTTGGCTTTTCAATAAAGCAAAATTTGGTTCCACTGTCTTAAGGGATCGGACAACTCTTGTTTCTTGGTCTGTGCGTGATTTTATTTGTTGAATTGGGTTTGGTTGGCTGCATATGGTTTGTGGCTTGTGTTGATGTTCATGTGAATCAGCTCATCGTTGTTGCGACGACTTCCAGATTTATTTCAGTAAAGCGGAACTCATAGGGAAGTCTTCTTAGTCTCAAGTATCTTTGTTATTTAGTTTTCAGTTGATTAAATACTTGAGGTATTTTTATTTATTATTGTTTTGAGTGAAAGTAGTTAGACAAATCCTCTGTCGAGGTTAGTACGAGACGGTCGTACTATTGGGTGTGAATTCTTTCACGGGAAGTGAGGTTGAGGGATAGTGTCAAGGGTTGAGTGGTGTCGGCTCAGTAAAGCCTTGGGTAAATCTATTGTACCTTCGTGAAAGTTATTAAGCTGGGTGAGGGCCCCGCAGATGTAGGCAAGGTGTGCCGAACTGCGTTACCAAATTTGTGGTGTTGATTTAATTTTTGGTTCTTTTAATTTTTCTGATTTTTTTTTCCAGAAACGAATCGGAAAGTTCGCGAAATTAACCCCCTTTGGTTTTCAGACATGAACTCAAAAAAGCCATCACATAGGCAGGCAAGCGGATAAATATCTTAAGAATTACAATTGCTCAAAAAGCCAGCCAATGGAAATGTAAAGGAGCCCCACTGAAGAACCATAGCGTGTAAAAGGCCAAAGAAAGCGGCTGCCGTTATTGTGAATTATTGTATTTGTATTTTTTATGATTACATCATCTATAATTATCATAATTATTTGTAGCTACATATTAATCTCCAATTTATAATTTAAAACTCTAACACGATTGTACCCGCAGTTATTTGTTGTAGAAGTATTGGCTACAGTTTGCTGTAGATATTACTGTTATTTATAGATATGTAACAATGATGAAATTATTGGAATGACTTCATAATAACATGAATAGGAAATTATACATTGTCTTAATTAATTTAAGCAAGAGTTTTGAATTGCACTAAATAATTTTATGTAAAATCATGTCATCTTTCATCAAGTTTACAAAGAGAAGGATCGAAATTATAATAACTTATCAAAATTTAAGAGAGGACAAATCAAGTGATCCTCGCAAAAGACAAATGAGATGCATGTATGAAATTAAATAAGACTATGTTTGTACAATAATAATGCTAAAGGATCGAATAAGATGATCTATCAAAAGTGAAAGTTATTTCATTATAATCATTATTTAACTAATTTATGATCTACCAAAAGTGATTATAATCATTATTAAACTAATTTTTTTAACACCTTTAATTTTATTTGTGTCTACAAATTTCTTTTGTAATTTTGAGTCAATTAAATTAAAATTTACCACATGACATAATTTGTAATCAACTTTACTAATTAAGGTGGATTTCAACCAAAAAAAAAAGAGAGGAGGATTTAGCTAATAAGTGTAGTCTTGAAACTTTACTATGAGTTCGCAAGCACTTCTAAATTTCATGAAACACTCTAAATTCTTATAATAGAAGGGTCCAACTCATTTTAAAGAGATATAATTCAAGCTACTAAGTGACTTGAAACTTTGCTATAACTCCACAAGTACTTCTAAAGTTCAAAATAGTTGGAAGTTTTTTTTTTTTTTGGTAATTCATAGTTGGAAGTTTTGTCAACTCCACACAAATAAAGTTAAGTGACTTTCACGAATGGGAAGCCAGATGTACGTGTCAAATCAAGTGATATTCACACAAAACTAAGAAAAGATCAAATAAGATGATTCTTTGAGACTTTATCATAATAATTACTAGATTAATTTTGTAATAATTTCTATTTTGAAAATTAAATTTCAACATAAAATCTGTATCTACTAAAAGAATGTAAGAAAATAACATTTGTTCTTTTCGAAACCAAGTTTTCATAAGTCACATTTGAATTTGTTAAGTAGATGAAGAAGACGAAATAAATTTTGGAGGGGCCAATTGAGTGTCATTAATAAAATAAGTGAGACTTTCATAATTTAGAAGGGTCACAGATTATGTCTTCCAAACTAAATAATTTTTGGAAGTGAGTTTAATAGAAAAAGATTGATTGAAAATAAAAGAAGAGGGAGTGGAAAAAACAATAATAGCATTGGAAGAACTCATGATATTTTATCAAATGTGCTGCTCTAATGCCATGCCAATAATAAAGAAAATTAATATTTCTCATATATTATTTTATATGAGTACATCAGTATTTAAAAAGACATAAGATAGGTTGTCATATGAAGATTACGAATATTTGAAATATGAATAAAATTGTATATATTTAAAAAATATGAAAATGACATGTGTTTAAATTTATAAAATGAGGATAAAGATTATCTTAACAAATAAGAAATAAAGTTGCTTAAATTGATACAAATATAGTTTCATTAACTTAAAATATTTCTAATAAGTTTAGATGTATCAAAGACCATGTACTATTGAAATTCATCAACACTATTATTCCATGATGGGTATCAACCTTGGAGGATTGAAGAATTATTCTTTAATATAAATTTCCAAATGTTATGACCATTTATTTAACGTAAGTTAGCTAAAAAATCTTGCATGCAATTAATAAGAAGAGCCAAAGATAAATTGAACTAGCATAAGATTATCTGGAATAAGAACTTAACCCCAAAAGTATCTTTTCTAATATGGCTATCTATAAAAAAAAAACCCTAACCATAAAGGACATATTAAATTTTCTTAATATCCAAGACATTTATATGTTGTGCAAGGTTAAAAGAGAGACATCAACACACCTATTTTTTGAATGTAGCTACACCAAATGGATATGGGACAAGATACAGGACAAATGATCTACTTACAGAAAACTTTTTTACTATGAAAGTGTAGTTAGATGGCTATAGGAGCATAAAATAGTAAAGATGGAAGAATTAGCTACCAGTATAGTAGGCGTGAGATCTTACATCTATAAGATATAAAAAGAAATGAACTACATAAACTCCTAAGGAGTGGGGAACACTAAAGAAAACTTGCTAGTGGAAACTATACAATGGATCAGAGAGTAATTAGCTTATCTCTGAGAACTAATATGCAATCATCTTAGTATAATTACATAATGAAGAATCCTTGAACAAAAGTTTGATAAGAAGCAAGAAATAGTGACTTTAACCCTTTAATCAAGTGGTGACTGGAAGGTTTATGTAGAGTTGAAAATGTTGTTATGTCAAGTTGGTAATGGTGTTGTAACGAAGTAGTTATGACGATAGTAGTGTTTTTATAATATTTAGCTCTTAAATTGTGTTTGTACCAAGAACTTTTATCCTTTTAAAAGTTTTTAATAAAATATTTAACGTAAAGCCAAGATTGTATATAAAGATATATACTAACATGTAAACTCAACATGGTTGAAAGACTAAGCTTTTTGGATTATCATCGTGTCTTGTAGTATACATAAGATTGTAGTTTATGGCTTATTTATAAGTCTTTGATCATATATAATGTACTTAAGTTGCCTTGTAATCTTAAAATTTTTACTTTAGTGTAATTTAGTTTTAAAAACACTTTCACATTGAATTTTTTAGAGTATATTACTTCGCTAGGATGTTATTCAATATATTAGTCCTCAGATGATATACAAAAGGATGTAGAAGGTAAATTATATGTATTTACTTTTTTGTCTTATTTTTAAAATAATGAATGGTATGGTAAATTCATATAAACAATTTTAAAAACAATCACAAAATAAAAAATAAGTAGGAAAGAGATCAAGATATTTATTGTGGTTTCTCCAAATAACCATTATATATAGTCTATATCAACTCCACAAGCTTTATTGAATAACATCAACTCCAAATAACCATTGTGGTTTTGCTATCTTCATCCTTTGATGGATGAAGAAGGTCCTTTCATACAATATCATTTTTATCACAGCTAAAGAGGAAATATCATTACACTCTTCTTATTTTATCACAAATGAAGAGTAATCCTTTACAACTCTTGTTCAAGGTTAATAAAAACCATTATAATGTATCATAAGTTATTTTCTTAATTATTACATTAGCACAATCAAATACAACACAAAACATCCCTTACTTGTTCGCACCAATGGGCTAAGACTATTATGCAATACATACGTTCAGTCAAATGCTCTTTTTAACCTCTCAAGTTCTTAGGAACTCTCTAGTATGCCAAAGATTCTTCACATAACTCAATTGTAGTCTATTTATACTTGAAACCAACTTATATAGTCATTATTTGATATACAAACTAACCGTTAGTCTCTTAGAACATTTACTAGCTAGACACCTGCATTCGGCTCGCTTATAAAATGATTGGCTGGGGGTTCGACAAGTCTATCAACTAGCCTAAAAGATAATACCTGTAACTTTTTTGTTCTCTACAGAAACCAAGTTAAAAACTTCAAGTCCCAAGTCTTTTCAAAGAAAATACACACTCGTTGGTAAAAAAATAAAAGACAAACTTGATTCAAAATTATTTCAAAAGTTTCTTAAAGTTTGTTTGAAGATCAGGACGTGATTAAAATAACTAAGGATAAGGTTACTAAAATGATTTCAATGATATTTTAAATTTTGAGATGATTAGTTCCTTCTTGTACTTTGCTTTTCACTTGAATTTTATTGAAACTCTCTTGAATTACATATATGTGGTCCAGTTTGTTTATTTTCTTCTTTTTTTGATAGCTCAAATGATTTTTTTGGTTCTTTTTAGTGTATTTGTCCTTCTATTGAACTTAATTTTTCACTTAATTTTTAATTTCATTATAATAGGTCTACCATCACAAATTGTAAATTCATTAATAATATAATTTGTTGTCAATAAGAACATACTATATATATGCTAACAAAATAAATTACATGATTCAAATATTCTACTATTTTGTCAAATTATTTTTACAGTTCATTAGAGTATAAGGACTCAAATTGACAATTAAGACGGTAACGAGCAAAATTTAATTCAAAACTCGTTAACTTACATTATCATATTTCAACATAATAAAGCTTAATACTCTAGATTGTCATCAATTACATGACATCCTACCTCTTTTAGTAGTCTTTTAAATAAGACGTAATCTAATTCAAGAACCACAATGGTAATTTTATAAAGAAGGGTCTAATAGCAAATTTTTACTTTTCATTTATTTGGCAACTTGAAAGAGGTAATAAGTGCTAAAAATTGTTAAAGATTACTTTACACTCAATTGCAAGATTGAAGGGTACTTCCAATCGCTTTCATTCTATTTTTGTTTCACTACATCTAGGGATGGCAATTGTACCCGAACCCGATAGGTACCCGATACTCATACCCGAACGGGGCGGGTATGGAGAGTAACTTTTTACCCGTGGGGCGGGTATGGGGGGTGAATAAAAATATCCGTCGGGTATCGGGGCGGGTATGGGGATACCACCCCCATACTCGTTTACCCGTTTACGATTATACATATATAGAAGACTAATGAATTTAGGGTTTAGCAGGTGTGCGAAGCGAAGGTGAAGACAAACGCTAAATAGAAATCAAAATCACCTCTCGCTTTTCTTTTAATCACTTTATTATGTTTTCTTCTTCTTCTTCAGATGATAACTACATTTGTTTTTCTCTCTCTAATGTCGTCTGATTTATACATATTCCTTCCTACTAGGTCTTCATCTGTGGTTGATCCTAATAGTTTCTACAGCAGGACTTGCTTTGCTAAACCTATAGCCTCGAAATTCTTGGCCGCTACCAACATTCTCATTGTGAGGTACTCAGCTTAATCCTTTGTAGCACAGTAGGTTGATTTTTACTTGAACCTTTGGTGCATTTTCAATGTGCAAATCTATATGGAATGACAATAACAACTGAATTTTGCTATTTCTCCACTTTGTATGACTGCTCTGTTTTTGCTAATTTTATTCGCAAGTCTCCATCTTTCAAGCCAATTATTTTACATCATCTTTCAAACCAATTATTTTACATTCATTGGTCTTATTCAAAATTGCTTAAGTTCACTGGGCAACTTCTTTGTTTTTGAGGGTCTCTGCAGCTTAGGTTTGCTGGATGGATAGGCGGGAAAAACCCCAAAACTCTTGTGAACACATTCTAAGCCTTCTATGGAATTTTAAAAGGTACTAATCATGCAACAAACAATAAACTGCTTGTGCAATTAGATGTAGACTGTTAAGAATTTTTACTGTTCAATGGATTAGAATATCATCCATTTTAGGATTCATAAAAGAGTGTGAGAGATTCTTGTAAGCCAAAACATCAG
>JANZLC010000201.1:30241314-30254603 GCA_026413385.1 Erythroxylum gracilipes | reverse complement strand
TCCCGGGTTAAAAGGGTTTAACCCGGTTAGGTTTTCTGATCTCTGCGTGGATCACCTTTAGAGACAGTCTCTATTGGTTGTTCAGGTTGATGTTTTCATACCGACACCGGGATCATGGGTTTCGGGAAAGTCCAGGAAACAAAATTTTTTGTTTTCCGCTGCCTGAACATGTGATGTTCGTCCCGGGATTTTCCTACAAGGCCAAGATAAGGCAACATAACCCTTTGCATGTGCCAATTGGACTAATGACCCGAGCTCATGCTAAGAGAACTAAGGACTCGATGGCGGGGTTGATTCGGGAGATTCAAATGAAGAGTTCAAGTGTCGAACCAGAGGAGGTGTTCCATTACGTCAATTGAACTATTATAGCAAGTGTGGACTAAGCGCGGGAATAAATTTGGTAGAGAATCGAGTTCCAAAAGAAAATTATCCCAAAGAATTATTCCTTCTGCAATTTTGGCAAAAGAATCGAGCTTCAAAGGAAATTATCCTAAATACTGCTCTTTGAATTAATTTTCCTATTTAGTCTTTAGACCATGTTCTTAATTAATTTAGATATTTTACCATATGTGGCTAGGCATACTCCTATATTATAAATACCTTTTTCCATTGTAAGGAAGAAACTTCTCTTTTAATTAATTAAAAACAATTCTCATGTGAGTTTGTGAGTTATCGCTCTCAAGTCTTAGATTCGAATTTCGAACACTTCCACTTATCGAAGGTGTGATCATCCTTCGTAGCATTCAACTCTCGAGAGTTCTTTAAACTGCATCTTTTCGGGTCTAAGGTTTCATATACCTTAAATTCTCAAGTCGTGTTTGTTGGGTCTTAGAGATTTCCGATCTATCTATTGGACGTTAGCTTTCTTGGGAATATTAATCCGTTTATTTTTTTGACATCAGTTGGTATCGGAGCCAATTTCTAACCTCCAAAAAGCTATCTTTTTGTTTGTCCTTCTTTTTCGTTGAATTAAAACGAAAAAAAAATCCTATGTTCTCTGGATTCACGTCTACTCCTCCTTTGCTATCTGAACAGTGTTAATAGCAATTACTTCTCTCTTTTAACCCTTGCTATCACAATAGTTAATATTCCCTCGTGAATTGTTATTTTAAAAAAATCCTTTAAAAGTCTGTTCCTTTTTTTTTCCTTACTTTGTTATTTCTTGAACTGCTATTTGTAAAAAAACAAGAGAAAAAATTTCTGTTCACGACTTCTCTTGCTGACTTTTCGCCATTCCAGCATTATCGTATATCTTCTAATACTTATGTTGTGAATTGTTGTAAAAAAAATCTATTTACTCTTGATTAACTTTTGTTGTTACCATTTGTTATTCCAATTACCTTCATTATTAGTCCTGTGAGTTATTAAAAGAAATCTAGTCGTTTTATTGTATTTCCAAATTGAAATCCTAACCTCTAATTCTTGAATTGATCCTTCTTGTCCTTTCCTACAATATTACCCGATTATTGAATTAGACGAGTGCGGTCATTGCTTGATTAAGTTTGTTGAGTTCGAAGATCAAACTAAGAAGTGAGGGCACAGATATGGTAAAAGGCAAAGTGTGTGAGACTAGTATCGGGTAAAAGTCATTGAGCGTAAGCACGAGTGAAATTCTCTTTATCACGAACTAGCACATTTGCATATATGGCTGATAACGCAGGTAATAATACCAGACTATCAGAGTAAAAAAAACTCTATTCACTCAAATACAACAGTTGCAGGAGATGGTAAGAGGATTGGCTGTGACGTTGACAGAACAGGATAATCAATTGGATAGGATTGAGGGTGGAAGGGTAGCACCCCAAGGTGGGGGAAACAATGCTAGAAATAACGTTGGAGTTAGGGGTGTGAGGGTGAATGCACATGGGGAAGGAGATGGGGATGTTGATGATGAGTGGGGAAGAGAGTATGATTGGGTTACAGAAGATGCTGGGAGAGCTCGATGGGGAAATAGGTGACCTAGGGGTATAGAGGTCGAGGAGAGTTGGATGGTGTTTTGGAGAGCATCAAATTAAATCTACCCATATTCTTGGGTTAAAGTGATCCAGAGGCCTACCTAGAGTGGGAAAAGAAGGTGGAGCTGAAGCTCAACTGTCATAGGTTTTGGGAGGAAAAACAGGTGAAGTTGGTAGTTACTGAATTTACGGACTACGTGTTAGTTTGGTGGGATCAATTAGTTAATGGTAGTAAGAGAAATCGGGAGAGGTCGATAGAGACGTTGGAAGAATTAAAGGTTGTCATGAGAAGGAGATATGTCCCTAATCACTACTATAGGGAGATTTAGTGTAGGTTGCAGACTTTGACTCAAGGAAATCGAAGTGTGGATGACTATGTTAAGGAGATGGATATGGCTATAATTCGGGCTAACATTAAGGAGGACCGGGAGGCCACTATGGCACGATTTTTAAGCGGTCTAAATAAGGAGATAGCTAATGTGATTGAACTATACTATTATGTGGAGTTGGAAAAATTGGTGCACATGGCAATGAAAGTGGAGAAGCAGTTGAAGAGGAGTGTGATTTCCAGACCCACAGCTAGAGTTACTAGTTTCTCAAAAACCAAGTGGGCAATGAAGGGTCAAATAAGTTTGGTTAGAAGAGTAAAGGGGAATTGTCAAGACGGAAAGAAGAACTGACACATAGTTACTAGGATAAAGTAGAGACCACACAAAAACACAAGGAAAAGATGGGAACCACATCTTCTAGGAATCGGGACATTAAGTGCTTTAAATGTCAAGGGGTGGGCACATAGCTTCTCAATGCCCCAACAAGAGGACAATGGTGAACAAGAATAGAGTTATTGAGATAGAAGATGAGCAAAGTGATGAAGATGAAATGCTAAAAGCAGATGATGAGGCCTATGAGGATGATGAAGACTCAGGACTAATGGTTGTCCCGATAACCTTGGTGTCTAGGAGAGCCCTTAATACTCAGGCGCAGGTGAATGAGGCAAACTTGCAGTGGGAGAATATTTTTCATACCAGGTGTCTTATGGGAGGAAAGCCTTAGAGTATGATTATTGATAGAGGCAGTTGTACTAATATGGCTAGTGTAGCTTTTATGGAGAAGATGGGGTTACCATTGATCAAACACCTCGAACCTTATAAGTTGCAATGGCTCAATGACAGTGGCGAGGTCAAGATGAACAATTAGTTGCTAGTATAATTCATTATTGGGACTTATACCGATAAGGTGTTATGTGATGTAGTTCCAATGCAAGCAACCCATGTTTTATTAGGAAGGCCTTGGCAGTTTGATAGACGAGCCATGCATGATGGTTATAAGAATCAGTATAGTTTCAAGATGGATGAAAGGCTGATTATATTGGGCCCTTTAACACCTCAGCAGGTCTATGAGGACCTAGTTAAGTTGAAACAGGAGGCAGATGAGCGATTATAAAGAAAAAATACTGAGAAATTGAGTGCAAAAGAGGAAGAAAGTTTGATTGGCAAAATAAGAGGAAAAAGAAAAGAAAAAGAGAAAAAGGAGAGTACGAAAGGAAAGAGTTTCTTTGCAAGGAAGGGTAAGATTATGAGGGGCTTATCGGAAAAGCAATAATTAATTTTGTTGGTATACAAGGAGTCTCTCCTATCTCTTAATTTGACTAATAATTCCCTTCCCAGTTTGGTTGTGTCTTTATTGCAGGAGTTTACGGATGTGTTCCTTGAGGAGATACCTAATAGGTTACCACCCTTTAGGAGAATCGAACATCAGATAGACTTTGTACCTGGGCCTGCTATTCCAAACCGACCAACCTATAAGAGTAACCCTGAGGAGCCAAAGGAACTTCAAAGGCAGGTAGAGGAGCTTATAAGCAAAGGATACGTGAGGGAAAACATGAGCCCATGTTCTATACCCGTTTTGCCCGTTCCCAAGAAAGATGGAACCTGGAAGATGTGCGTTGATTACAAAGCCTTTAATAGCATAATGGTAAACTATGACCATCTTATTCTAAGGTTAGATGATATGCTAGATGAACTTTATGGGGTTAAAATTTTTAGCAGAATAGATTTAAAAAGTAGCTATCATCAGATAAGAGAAGGGGATGAATGGAAAATAGCATTCATAACAAAATATGGCTTATATGAGTGGTTAGTTATGCCGTTTGGGTTATTAAATGCACCTAGCACTTTCATGCGGTTAATGAATCATGTCTTGCGTAACTTCATCAGTAAATTTGTTATGGTATATTTTGACGACATTCTTATTTATAGTATATGCTTAGAGGTTCACATTAGACATTTGAGAGAGGTGTTAAACGTACCTAGAGAGGAAAAACTTTACGCTAATATTAAAAAATGTATTTATTAATATATTTACTGATTTACCAAAAAAATATTAAAAAATGTCAATTTTACATGGATAAAGTTCTTTTTAAAGTTGTTTTCCTTGGATTTGTTGTGAGTCATAATGGAGTGGAGGTGGATGAGGAAAAGGTAAAAGCAATTAAGGAATGGCCCACACCTAAAAGCATCACAAAGGTAAGAAGTTTTCATGGGATGACTAGTTTTTATCACAGGTTTGTTAAAGATTTTAGCACACTAGCTACTCCCATAATTGAAGTAATTAAGATAAATGTAGGATTTAAGTGGGACAAGGCTCAGGAAATAGCTTTTAATTTGATTAAAGAAAAATTGTGCTATGCACCTGTTCTAGCTTTACCTGATTTTTCCAAGACTTTTGAAATTGAATGTGATGCGTCAGGAATAGGTATTGGTGTTGTTTTAATGCAAGATAGGAGACCCATTGCATATTTCAGTGAAAAATTCAACGGGGCACCACTCAAGTATTCTACCTACGACAAGGAGCTCTATGCCTTTGTTAGAGCATTGGAGACATGGCAACACTATTTATGGCCAAAGGAGTTCGTGATTCGCACTTATCACGAGTCATTAAAGCACCTAAAGGGACAAGGCAAGCTGAATAAAGACATGCCAAATGGAAGGAATTCATTGAGCCCTTTCCATATGTGATCAAATACAAACAAGGTAAGGAGAATGTGGCAGCAGATGCCCTATCTTGTAGGTATGCCTTAATTACTACTTTAAGTGCTAAAATGTTGGGATTTGAATTTGTTAAAGAATCGTATAAGAAGGATCCTAATTTTTCTCATATATTTGTTGCATGTGAGAAGGGGACAGTTAATCGATTTTATAGGATGGATGGGTACTTGTTTAGAGAAAATAAGTTATGTATACTTGTTTGTTCGATTAGGGAATTATTGGTTAAGGAAGCCCATAGGGGTGGTTTAATGGGACACTTTGGGGTACAAAAGAGTTTAGGTGTGCTTATAGAACATTTTATTGGCCTATGATGAGATGTGATGTGGAAAAATTTTGTGCAAATTCTGTCACTTGTAAGAAGGCTAAGCTTAAAGTGTTAGCCCAGGGTTTGTGCACACCTTTACCTATTGCCTTGGACAGATATTTCTATGAACTTTGTACTGGGTTTACCTAAAACAAGCAAAGGGAAAGATTCTATTTTTGTGGTAGTTGATCATTTTAGTAAAATGGCGCATTTTATTCCTTGTCATAAAACTAATAATGCAACCCACGTAGTAGACTTGTTCTTTAGGAAAGTAGTACATCTTCATAGGATTCCTAAAACTATCGTGTCAAATCAAGATGTTAAATTCCTTATTCATTTTTGGAAGGTCTTATGGGGGAAGTTGGGAACTAAATTATTATTTTCTATCACATGTAACCCCTAAAATAACAATCAGATTGAGGTAGTTAACCGGACTCTATCTCAATTACTTTGTGCCATTATGAAGAAAAATCTTAAAAGTTAGGAAGAGTGCTTGCCATTTGCTGAATTTGCATATAATAAAACTGTACATTCGTCTACTGGTTATTCACCTTTTAAAATTGTGTATGCTTTTAATCCTTTGTTCCCATTGGACTTAATGTCTTTGCTTGTTGATGAAAGGACTAGTTTAGATGGAAGGAGGAAGGCATAATTAATGAGGTCACTTCATGAGAAACTGAAAGCTCAAATTGAGAAAAAGAATTAACAATATACTAGCTAGGCCAACAAGGGACGACGTAAAGTTATCTTTGAACCAGGTGATTGGGTGTGGCTCTATATGCGTAAAGAGAGGTTCCCAAAGCAAAGGCAAAATAAGTTGGAACCACGAGGGGATAGACCATTTCAAGTCATTAAAAGGATCAACGACAACGCATACAAATTAGAGCTCCCAGGTGAGTACAATGTATTGGCCACTTTCAATGTTAGTGATTTGTCTCCTTTTGACGTAAGTGTTGATTCGTGGACGAATCCTCTTGACGAAGGAGGGGATGATACGACTAAGGAAAAAATAAGGCAACAGGACACTTTGCATGTGCCAATTGGACCAATAACCCGAGCTCATGCTAAGAGAATTAAGGAGTCAATGGCGGGGTTGATTAGAGATTAAAATGAAGAGTTCAAGTGTCGAACCAAAAGAGGAGGTGTTCCTTTACGTTAGTTGAACCATTATAGCAAACGTGGACTAAGCGCAGGAATAAATTTGGCAGAGAATCAAGTTCCAAAGGAAAATTATCCCAAAGAATTATTCCTTCCACAATTTTGGCAAAAGAATCGAGCTTCAAAGGAAATTATCCCAAATACTGCTCTTTAAATTAATTTTCCTATTTAGTCTTTAGACCATGCTCTTGATTAATTTAGATACTTTACTATATGTGGCTAGGCATACTCCTATACTATAAATACCTTTTCCCATTGCAAGGAAGACACTTCTCTTTTGATTAATTAAAAACAATTCTCTTGTGAGTTTGTGAGTTTATTGCTCTCAAGTATTACGTTTGATTTTCGAACACTTCCGAACTTATCGAAGGTGTGATCATCCTTCGTGGCATTCAACTCTCGATGGTTCTTCAAATCACATCTTTTTGGGTCTAAGGTTTTATATACCTTAGGTTCTCAAGTCGTGTTTGCTGGGTTTTCGAGATTTTCGATCTATCTATTGGACGTTAGCTTTCTTGGGAATATTAATCCGTTTATTTTTCACGTCATGAAATGAATGGTAGTGGGTTTAACAACAAAACTAAAGGTGTCAGTGTATTCAATGCCAAAAGCTTGGTGAAAACCTTTGGTAACCAGACGAGCTTTATAGTGTTTAGTAGTGCTATCAGGATTATGGTTGGTACGAAACACCTATTTATAACCAATAATGTTAGCATTTAGGGGAGGAGAAACAAGAGTCCAAGTATCATTGTGATGGAGAGCAATGATATAGCACCCCACTCCCGCAAGACACATACCCGACATCATCAGTGATATCCGAGTGCAAGCCTTGCGAGAGTGGTGTGCTAGCGCACTGAAATAGTCAAAACTTAGTACATAATTTTTGTGTGTGAATATAATCAAATGCGCGGAAATCAGTAAACAATTTGGGGCCACTTTATTTCATAAACATTTTCAGTCATAACAATACAATCAACAAAATTTCAATAGCCATTTGGGGCCCATTACAAATATAAAACTTTTTTTTGACATAATGACTTTACATTACAACATAAATCCATTTATATACACATGGTACAAAAATTTCGAAATCCATTATTTATGCAAAAATCGCGGAATACAATTTGTACAAAAATAAAAAATAAAAATACAGACGCAAATTGATCCCGACCTCTATTTTTCACTCACATGTAGTAGGTATAGTCCCGTTGCCTAACGAGGTATTCTTCTGAGTCCTGAAAAATATTTGCAAATTTTTGGTGAGTTTTGCGAACTCAATGAGTGACCATCATCGATGGCTCATCCAATCATGTAACACATAATTCACATCATTTCACATTTCACACTTCACATTCAATACAATTTAATCACTTATATTATGCATATTCAGTGCACATAAGACCCACTTTCTATTTGTTACTTTGTTGTGACCGAGTGCCTAAACTGTCCCATATCTATTGGATACCGGGCTTATTACTAACTGTCCCTTATTCGATGGGGATAGGGCTCATTTTATATAGTGAGCCTTAGGCTCTTAATCACTTTTTGAGCTCGAGGCTCATTTCACACTTTGAGCTTTAAGCTTTGATCGGTGGCTACTCAGATCACAATTGCCATTATATTTCATGCATTCATGAAATGGAATGCATCAATCACATTTGCTTGTTCCTATTCAATCACATTCCCATATCATCAGACCTTAGTCCGACATTCAACATTAAAGTTGAGAATCACATTTTCACTTACATGCAAATGCACATTTAAAGCACATTTAACAATCAAATTATGTACAATTAGTTCATCTCATTCACATACAAGCAGCACTTCATTATCTCAATCAAACATCACAATCATCGGACCTTCATTGTCCGGAATCAACAATCAAGACACATTCAGTTGATCATTCAACAGTTAATTAATACAAAAATTCAAACAAAAACAAATAATGAAATGAGACCATCTAGGTATACTCACAAGTTGCTCCCAAAGCTAAGGCCTGAAAGATCCAGCAACGTCTGAAAGTTGACGTTCCAGCTACTCCTCTATATCAAATAACATACACAATATCACAATTTGTACAATCATAAGTGTTTAATAATGCACGTGTATGAAATGAAATATGTACAATGCATGTTCATGACGATCCCAGGTATTTTTCCATCAATTCCATCACATAATCATTCTCATATCAAAACTTATCTAAGTATAATTTATACTTAGGTTTATGCCTCACTAAAACCATTAAACTCACAATTCATTTCTCATTGACTTACTTCATATTTTTCCAAAACACACACTTTTGGGTCTACTGTTCATATTCAATTAGAAAGTGAAAATGAGGTAACTGGGTCATACTCTCTTCTAGAAAAGTGTTCCTCTATGTCTTAGGTTTCCGTTGACACCAAAATCATTCAATTCAGTTTAGTAATTTGGAAGATATGCCTCAAAAATTTTTAGGTTGTTCATATTCAAAAACAATAGACTATACACAAATTCCATCCAGAAATTGAACATCTTCGAGACTGAATCATAATTCTACTTTTTCATATGATTTGGAGCAAGCTTTCTCTAGTTTACTCCAAATCATAAATCATCTCATTTGGAATCCTATAGATCCAGATATAATCAAAACACTGAGCTATGTTCATTAAAACAACACCAATTCATACCATTCTAACATATTCTCTCACTTTCATTTGATCAATCTTTTCCAATTCAATTAATAATGCCACAAATTTTTATTTAAAGGTAGAAAAATGGGTTATAAATCTATTTCTTTAAGAACCAAGTTATTTGGATTTCTAGAGAAGAAGTTATGGTGAAAAGAAGTAAGACTGCTCAGTAAAAGGAAAACCTCAAATGCATGATCATGGTTATGCACGATCGTGCTTATGCACGACGGGGTATTTTCCCTTTATCTCAAAAGTCACCATCGTGCTTAATAACTTGTGTTTGCTTAACTCTCAATGAGCACGACGATGCAAAAATCATTTTCACTAAAGTCAGCAAGGCGGTGCAAACCCACTTCTTCTTCTTCACCAACATCTCAACTTCAAACCTCCATAACTTTTGATCCAAAACTCTAAAATTTACAAACTTTATATCAATGGACATATAAAAGACAGATCTACAACTTTCATGAATACAATTTTGTAAAAATCTATCTAGAACAGTACAGTAAATTTATGGAAGTTTCATATCAAAATTCAACACTGTTACTATTCATTCCTAGAAAATTTACAGCTGACTTCCATTTTTCAAATCCAACACTGCAGTTTTTTTATTCTAGTCATTTCTACTCCGTTTCATTAAACTCATTTACCACAATTCATACTATTCTTAAAAATGTAAATTTAACCAAGAACCATCAAAAACCAAAAATTCATGATTCATCTTATTCATGCTCTGTCACCTTTTCCTCATTTTCAACATTTTTCCATATTCTCCATTTTCTTCTCAACCTTCATTTATACACTTATTTCTATCTTAGACCATCATTTTACAACTACTCTTCTTCAACTCAAAAACCATTTTCTTGATCATCTCTAAGGAAAACATCAACTCACGTAAACATATATATATATATATATATATATATATATATTCATGCACAGTGAAGAAACTGAAAAAAGAGCATACCACCTTTTCATTCTTTAATTTTCTACACTCATCCTATACACTATTTCCTTGTTATTTCTAACTCCAAAATCATTTTTACCTCACCTAATCACTAACAATCCATTAAAAACTAAATTAACACTATAATCAAATTTTTCATCCCATCAACACAGTATGCATGAATATACACGTAAATGCTATTTTCTAGGCAGATGACAGTAATTCATCAATTTTATGTCATAAATCCACAACTCTAAAGTATTTATTCGCTACTTACTTATTGCAAACCCCAAAATCTTCAATTATCTTCAAGCCCCAAGCTCCATGCAAAAACACTTATTCCACTGTGCAAAATTACCAGCTTCGGGTTTTTCTTAAGCAAAAAAGACAAATAGCAAGGTGGGATTTGTATAGGAAAAAGGAAAGCAAAGAAATTTCTCATAAGGGGTTTGATAAAAAACTTTGTGTATTGGGAAGAATTTCGGAGAAGGTGATTTTGAAGAAGTTGACCTAAACATATAACTAAGCCTTTTCTAACTCTCAGATAACTATAACTTACTTCTAACAAAATATAAAACCCACTTACTGAGTTAGTGACACTTGTCACTTTCTTAAGGTCTAAGCCTAAACTAAGTTCCTTTTTAACTGATTCCATTACTCTCATAAGTCTCCTCTTTGCAATCTAATTATCTCCAAATATCATTAATTCCTAATCCTATTTTTCACAATACTCTATAAATTCCAAAAATAAATCCTAAATTCACCAAAATTCACAAATATAACAATTCTATTAACCGATAAAATTCCAATATGATAAATTTCCAATTTCTCAAAAATAATACAACTTAATCCAATTATACCCGGAATTATTCATGAATGCATGTACAATTATTTCATGTGCAGAAAAATTAACTATTCACGTGTATGTGTATGACATATTATGCATAAGCATGAAATGTGTTTTCTAATTTCTCAATAATTTCTCTCATTTCCTGTTTTTACCTTAACATGGGTAACGAGATGTTACAAGTGTACTCATCAAGTATAACCTAACACCAGTAAGAAAATTTATTTGCCTAGGTAAAGGTCATAAGGTCAGGAGAAGATTTAGTAAGCATGGAGTGGGTTCTGTAGTCAAAAAATTATTGAGAAGTATGAGGCTAATCACGAGTGCATGTGACCATTGGATGGGAAGATTGTGTTTGGCGAGATGGTGGAAGGGTCACAGAGGTTAGTGGTAAAGGAGAGGGAGAAAGTGGAGTGAAGGGTAAGGGAAGTGAGTGAAGTGTAGTGGGTAAGGATGTAGACGATGGGAGTGGAGAGTGAGCATAAAGAAAATCATTTTCACGGAAACGGACATGACTAGAAATATAAAGTTTGGATGTCGAGAATCAAAGCAACGATAGCCTTTATTTTGAGAATAGTAGTCAAAGAAGACACATGGAGTGGATTTGGGTGTGAGTTTATCAGGGCGAGTGGAACCAAGAAAAGGAAAGTAGGTGCATCCAAAAACTTGTAAATTCGAGAGATTTGGTGGGGTGGTAAATAGTAATTCATGAGGGAAGTTGTTATTGAGGATAAGAGTAGGTAAGAGGTTGATAAGATAGATAGTAGTAGAGAAAGCTTTAAACCAGAAAACTTTGGGAAAAAAGGAATGACGAAGTAGAGTAAGACCGGTTTTAGTGACATGAAAAATGTTGGGTCCTGTTTTCGAAACCCAACTCTTCATAAACGAATCTAGAGAAATCATACCTTAACTATCCTCGCTTCATTTTCTTGCTTTGATACCACCTATGTTGGGCCCGTTACCGGAGCCCAACTCTCGGACACAAAATCAAAAGACAAAGAGGGGCGAAATCCAAAGAAAATCCAATCAGATCAAAAAGCGAAGGAATCGCAAAGCTCAACTTTGGATCATAAGCCAAAGAAATCGAAAGGTTCAGAATCAAAGGAAACAAAATGCTTAAGAACAAACTCTTAAGCTTTGACATCTGAAAACGCATACTTTAGGAAAAGAAACAAACGCGTTGGAAAACTATAAGACGATTGTTGGAACCCCACCCTGGTGAGACACGTGTCCGACGTCCTACGTGACATCTGGACGCGTAACCCACGAGGGAGGGATTCCTCACCACAAAACAAATCTCAAAATCAAACTTAATTTACTTACTCCTGAATGGATTTGACAATTTCTCCTCATATTTCCTCTATGAAATTGATCTCCTTAGGGCCCACATGTTGATCTGATTCTTAAGCTAAATTGAAATTCCATGTCTCGAGATCAATTAGAAATAATAAACTCCTCAATCGGATCTCTCTTCATGACTCCATACTATTGACTTCCTTTGATCCTTATCCGTAAATTTTAATTACACCCGAAAGTTCTAACTTTACCAAATAGGAGTAGAATTTTTTTTTTGAAAAATAGTGCTTCGAAAACTGAGCAAATCGGAGATCAAACGAAAAACTTATCAATGGAAAAGTAAAAGAACAATTAGAACAAGAATTAATTAACAATTGAAATTCAGAAGCAGCAGGACAAAGCTCGCGATCGCGAGCAGCTCGCAGGGGCAAGGAGTTCGCCCTCGCGAGTACGCTCACCGGGCGAGACACTCGCACCTGCGAGCACTCGCACTCGCGAGGGTGCGAGTTCGAAGAACTCGCCCAGCAGCTCGCCCTCGCGAGGGTGCAATTCGAAGAGAAAATCGATTTTGTTTTTTTTATAAAAATAGAAACTCAAAAATTCATAACTTTTAACACAAAAGTCCAAACATGGTACATTGTACCTCATTGGAAAGGTAAAAATATGCTTTACAACTTTCATGAAGGGTGAAAAAGTTAAATCAGTCATTAGGAGAGGTAAAAACATACTTAAAGTTTCAGCCTAAATGAAAAATCAATGGAACAGTAATTTGGCATAATGAACAGTAACTGTCATCTTTCCAACCTCATAACTTTTTATTCCTAACTCCAATAATTGCAAATTATACCTCATTTTAATGATAGAAAGATAATCTACATTTTTCATGTAGAAAGAAAAAAATTGAAACTGTCTCCAAGAGGGTGAAAACCCTTCCAAAAGTACTGTTCACACAATGCCCTCATCAACAGTAGCTGAAACCTTTCATCCCTTATAACTTTTTCATCCTAAGCTCAAATTTGACAAATTTTATATCATTGGAAAGCTCTAAACCTGTACTACAATAT
>JANZLC010000201.1:30207095-30220511 GCA_026413385.1 Erythroxylum gracilipes | reverse complement strand
TAATACTGATTCTTAAAAATATATAATATAGTTGCTAATAAATAATAAGCATATAATAATATTGTCTTGTACAAATATAAACATAGTTTTATTTATTAGAAAGGAATGAAAAATTAGTTGATTTAGTAATAGACTATGGGATTGTATTTTTTATACGGCCGCGCTTTTTATAATATAATATTTGACGTTTTAACTATGATATTAATTGCATTTTCTACACTAAGTTGCAATAAGAAAAAGGATATTTTTTGTGTTTATTAGTTTATTATTATTATTATTTATTTTAACATGATAAAATAAGATTTAATGATGTTAGAAAAATAATTTTATTTTTTTAATCAATGAGATCTAGTAGAGCAGTTCGATTTCTCATTGTTGCATCTGAGTTGGCTTTTAGTACAGGAGGTCAAATGCTTGATTCATTTTATAACTCTCTTACTCTAAATATGGTGGAAGCTCTTGTTTGTGGACAAAATTGGTTGAGAAAATCACAAACTGCTCTATACGTGGAAGAGAGAATTGAAGAACTTGAACAAATTGAATCAAATAATCTAATTTACTTTACCTTGTTTAAATATACAAATAAATAATTAATTTTTTTAATTAAAAAAGAAATAACGAGTCTAACTTTTTTATTTTTTATTTTCTACAGATGTGGTTTTATGTATAACAGTGGATTATCCTACCATCATATTCGAATAATAACTGTTTTATAATTTATCTTTCTTTTCTAGTATGGATCTTTTATAAGACATTATTTGGCTTATTTTTACTTTGCTTAGGTTTAACATATTGGATTAATCTTTGATGGATTTTATATGCATACTTTTATTAATAATTTGTATTTTTTTTCACCAATTTTTTAAATAATTTTTTATCATATATATTGACATGAATAGGTTCTGGTTACCTTGAGAATCGAACCTGAAAATAGGTTAACCAATCTTATAGGTTCTTTAGGTTCAGGTTTAAGTTCAGGTTCGTAAAATTGTCGAACTTGACATTCAAGTCCAGGCTCAAATTACTCATAAATGGGTCAAATTACCTTACCATAAACACCTCTATTTGGCATGACAAAAGCAATTAAGTATAAACTAAAAAGCAAGTCAGAAAGAAAGGTGGGTCCCATGCCGTACCCGCCGGGCCTCACTCAACTGTCACCACACCGCTTCTAACCATTTATTAATTTCTTTGGTGTGAGCATGAGCATAGGACTGAACTGATCCTTCGAGATAAGGATTCCTTAATTTTTTTGTTAAATAATATTTCAAAGACATTAAATTTCTTCTTTAAGCTCATTTTAAAGAATTTTATATAACTCATAAATAAAAGGGCAACAAAATTTTGGTCACCACCATAATGTGAAGTCTTTGATCTTTTTAAGTTGTGAACTAGAATTCACGATCATAATGTGAAGTCGTCATACTCATTTTCTTCTTTTTTCAAGCTTTGTTCTTAAAGCAGACAACTGCAATATTTTGTCGCAATCATAACGTGATCAAATGTGGTGAAACTTCAATTCCATTTCTAACGTAATATTAGTAAAATTCATATGATTACAAATCATAGGACTTCTTACTTTCTAATATTCAATTTAAGGGATTTAAAATCTGTAAATTTGTTCGAAATTTATATTCCAATCATTCTTATAACAAATGCTCATTGCATAATTTTTTATTGAATAAAAATATGAATATATTTTAAATATTAAAACATCACTTTTTGCTCTTTTTATCATATTGAATCACAGATAAATCAACTTTTAATATGTTAATATAATAATATTTTATCAAAAATATAAGATTTTGTTATAATTTAAATCCGATTTGATGATAAGAGTTTAATTCTTGTTTATTTAATTTTTAAATTTTCTCGAGAGAGCTTTTAAATTAATAATAAAATGCCGACCAAAAATAAATAAGACAATATCTTGATCTTTTTTATTCTCAAATATATTAATTTTAAATAAAAAATTTGAACAATTATATCACATTTAAAAGTATGATGGAGATAGAAAGTTAAGGTGAGGTGTGTATAATTTTTATGAAAAGACTTATATTCTTTGTTTTTGAGGGGAAAAAGACTTATATTCTTGATCATTCAACTTGTAATTTTTGTGTTGTCTTGTCATACCTTTATCTTGCACAAGGGATGAAAGAAATCATAGAATATTCTCCAATACTGCACCTTTGCTTATTCAAAAAATCATAGAATATTCTCCAATACTGCACCTTTGCTTATTCAAAGACAAGCAAAATTCAGATCCAACACCCTCTCTCATAGAATATTCTCCAATACTGCGCCTCCGCTTATTCAATTAAAGACAAGCAAAATTCAGATCCAACACCCTCTCTTAATAGAACAAACTACAGCTGGTCAATGTTTAGCTCCTTTGTTTTTAATAATTGTAATTAAGTGAGATATGAATGTATAGCTATGTCGGAGTCATATCTTGTTTTAAACCTTCCTTTTATAGAATGATATGATATGTTCATTTACAATCTTAAAAAAAGAATAGTGATCTTAACCCCTTCATTTAAGAAATGACACATTCTTATTAAAGCTTTAACGAGTATGATAAAATAAGTTTGAAAGAACTAAGTTCTAATTAAATAATAATAATTTGTCTCTTACATATTTCTTTATAGAAAGATATGTATTGTTGATCAATTAACTTGTAATTTCTACTGAGAATATTGGGGAAGTATCACGTTTTTACCAGGTGTCTAAAAAGTATAACAAATTTGAAAAGACAAAGTTTTAATTAAGAAAATTATCTTTTTTAACTTGAAAGGGCTTTGCCATCTTTTTCAAAGAAATACATTGCCTTCCAGCTTTAACACATAAATCAACACAAGTCAAACACTACAGGAGCGAGCATGCCACACTTATACTTGAATAAATGATTAGACATTACTTTGTCACTAAAAAAAACTCTATTCAAATCAATCCCATCCGATACAAATGGATCGTGCAAATGAAGAGAGACCTAAAAGGAGGTACATTTGTCTCAAACAAGTAAGCTGAATCTTCCCCAGTTAAGCCTTACCCTGCATTAAGGAATTACAATGTCATGATACCGAGTTCAGGAAAATTACCCAAATACAACAATAATAATAGCAAGAGAAATAAATTGCAAGAAACTAAATCAATGCACAAGTAATTTTTGTAGAAAATCTCTCTCAACTAAGAAAAAAACTACACTCCGAATCTTCACGGATTAAAATTAATTTATTATAATAATCAAGAGTACAATCTATTAAAATATATTTTATAATATATTTTATTATTTACTTTTGAACATTATTTAACAATTGAACTTAGTTGGATTAAAGTGGGAGTCTTTCAAAGTACGATCAAGATGAAATTCAATATATATATCTTATTTTAGGGATAATGGCTATCCAAATTTTCTAAAATTTGAATTGATTGGCAACTGAAATGTGGTTGAGCTTCACGTGGGTAATGGGTTGTGTGTTGTTGTCTTTAGAAACGAAAAACGACAGGTTTTTGAATTACTTGGCAGCTGAGATTTTTGAACTATCTTAGATAAGATTCAACAGATGATTGTATGAAGATAGAAGTCTATTTGTTGTGAACTTGTGTGAAAACAAAACTCCAACTGTTTTAAACTTTGCTGTTGAATCACGTCACCTCAGCTAAATGTTGGTGTGATGCGTTTTTATTTGATGTGTTGTCATTGATTGGGTGTTCTTGTAGTAGGGAAATTCTATCTTGTTTTTTACGCAACCTAGGCCTATTTTTTCATACTGCATTTCTCTTTGGTGGTGTTGTCGTTAATGGTGGGTGTGCAACAACTGTGATTTTCTTTATCTGGGCTTTTACGTGCTTTCGGCCGGGTGATTTGTGATTTTCTGTAGCTAGATATTCTTCTATTATTCAACGACAATTGAGGGTGATAGGGGATCTTTAGCTTCTGGTTTTCTTATTATTTCGGTGTTATTTTTTATTGTCAATTGCATGTTAATTGTGTAGCTGTCTTTTGTGATTTGTGATGTACGAAAACTCTAGAAGTTCTTATGATCTTAGTAGATACAATTTCAAGTGTATCACGTATTGGTGCTGCACTTTTCTTTGTTAAAGTGGTGTACAAAAATTCCAGCAGTTGAATACAATAGTACTCTTGGTGAATAACTTTCCGATCTGTCATCGAAGGAGCTAAATTAATTAAGGAAGTTGTTTTTCTTATCTCAGGTGTATTCGTTTATATTCGTTATTATTTCAATTACTTAAGTTATTTTATTTTCATAATTTATTATCAAATACTGTTGAGAAAATCCAATTTGTTGAAGTTAATACGAGGAGGTCGTACTATTGAGTGTGATTTACTTTCATAGGTAATAAGGACAAGGAATAGTATCAAGGGTTAGGTGAGTCAACACTGTAATGCCTTGAGTAAAATGTTGTATCACAAGTAAAAGTTGATTAAGCTGGGTGAGGGCCCTGTAGACGTAGGCAAAGTGTGCCGAGCTGCATTAATAAATTTTGGTGTTGATTTACACTTATGCGTGTAATTTTTCTTATTTTGGACTGTGCTAGAAACGACTATGATCAAATAGGAGAAACTAAACCACCCTTCAAAAATTTACATAATCGACAACCAATAATAATAATCTTAATGACAAGTACAATTATCTCCAGTTATAGTACAAATTGAAAACCCTAATCAATTTAGTACTCTCTATAAACCTAAAAGATACCAACACCAAATACCTATTGATGATGATCCGCTTCCTCTTGATTATCTCATCAAACAATTGTCATCTAACACGCCAAAATAATGTAGTAAATCTCTCTTTTTCTCCTCCTCTATTCTATTTTTTAGGGAACACACACTCACAAGCAAAAAGGTTAAAGTCTTTTTTATCTCATCATAAATTGGCTTCTTCAATATGCCAACAAAATAACCGCCTTACTCACCAAGCAACGAAGTACCAACCCCTTCCACTTATAGGCCAATAAAAAAAAACTCTTCATTAAATGGGACACCACTTACAAGTAAAACAAAGCCCACCCTTACAATATTTCAATGAGAATAATTTGGGTGTTTTACCCCCTTTTTTATTTTCTTTTTCACTTTTCTTAGTTTCATTTTACTTCAAACAACAATTAAAATAAAACTCATATAAGTAGTATATGGGATTTGGGGAGATACCCAACATATTCCTTCCTTGACGCAAATCACCAAACACCTCCTCCTCATCCGAGAATCAAACCTTCTTTTTCTTTTTCACGACCTCATCCCTCCGAATGCAACGACCCTCCATATAGCAACTCTTATTGTTGACTTTCCTCCCTTACATCACCAAGTGAGCATCGCGGTACACATTGCACTACCTCCTACTAATAATATATCTATGCCCATACTTTGTCAATTCACCCAAGGAAGTAAGGTTAGCACGAGCGCTTGACACATACCTCACATTGTAGAGGTTCAGGTCATACCATCATCAAACTTCATCCTCATATTCCCATGCCTTGGACCCTCAACTTTTGATAACCCATCATGTTGATGTGGTCATACTCCCCATTTTGGAGCAAAGTATCAAACAGGGCTTGGTCTCTACAAATATGAACTAACATGGCCGAAGCTAACACCTATCTCTCTTGTCCTTCCTTCACTTCACCATGAGTAACAAATAACAAATCACTATCACCATCACCTATGACCACATTAGAGGAATCACCATCATCATCTACTTTAGTCTTGCCCTTCTTCTCTTGCATCAACCAAAGACTCTTCAAGTCCTCCATCATCTTCAGACAACGGCTTTGGATGTGGCTCTTCTACTTACAATAGTAATAGTCCATATTACTAAAGTCTTTCAGGTGCAATTTTGATCTACTTCTTGAGCCACCTCCCTTTCTCTCTTGATTCCTTCCTCTCTCAGACTCCCTCATAACTAGTGCTCGACCACTATCACCCAGATAACCACCATCAACATGTGTCATCATCCTTTCATTTTCCCTCAATACTGCCATAGCTTCATTTAGCATGATCTTCTCCCTACCAACAAGCAACGTGATGATAATGGGTCGGTAGGACTTAGGTAGCAAAGCCAACAACAAGAGAGCTTGTTCTTAATCGGTAATCTTCTCATCTGCATTCTTCAATTGGGCCACTAGTTGATTGAATAAATTAATGTAGTCCTACAAGGTTGTTCCCTCCTCCATCCTCAGCTGGTACAACTCTCATCTCAAGCATAAGATGTTAGTCAACGATTTGGAGGCATACACATTTTGGAGCTTATCCATCAAAGCTTTCGAATCCGTCTCACTCAAGTAGTTGTACTTGATCTCCAGAACTATAGTCAACCGAATCGTACTAAGCACCTTATTTTTTATAGATGCCCATTTGGCATCATTCAAACTTGATCTCCAGAGCTTATCTACCTTTAAAGCTAAATCTAAATTTTATTGTATCAACAAGTCCTCAATAGTACTCTTCCACACCCAAAAATTTATTTTCTCATTAAATAAGGGAACGTGAAATTTTGAATCACTATTTTCACCCATTCTTTTCTCACACTAATTCTTCCCTAAATCAAATAAGCAGTAAGTCTTCCTATACTAGGATCATCCAACCATAGCTTTGATACCACTTTGTTGGGAAAATCACCATAACCACAACAATAATAATATCAAGAGAAATAAAGTGCAAGAAACTAAATCAACATATAAAGAATTTATGTGGAAAAATCCTCTCAACTAAGGGAAAAACCACAGTTCGGACCTCCAAGGAAAAAAATCAATTCACTATAATAATCAAGAGTACAACTGATAACTAATAACAATAATAAGTACAATTATCTCTAGTTTCTAGTACAAATTGAAATCCCTAATCAATTTAGTACTCTCTACAAACCCAAGAGATATTAACATTGAATACCTGTCAGTGATGATCCGCTTCCTCTTGATTATCTCACCAAACAATTGTCATCTCACATGCCAAAACAATGGAATAAACCTCTCTTTTCTCCTCCTCTATTATGGTTTTTATGACAACACACACTCACAAGCAAAAAAAGTAAAGCCTTTTTTTATCTCATTATAAATTGGCTTTCTCAATAAGCCAACAAGACAATCGCCTTACTCACCAAGCAATGAAGCACTAGCCCCTTCTACCTAGGGACCAAAAAAAAAACTCTTTACTTAGTAGGCCACCACTTGTAAGTAAAATAAAGTTCACCCTTGCAATATTTCACCGAGAACAATTTGGGAGTTTTACCCCCTTTTTATTTTCTTTTTCTCTTTTCTTAGTTTCATTTATATTTCAAACAACAATTAAAATAGAGCTCACATAACTAGTATTTAGGAATTGGAGAGATACATAACATACTGTATCTAGTTTCCACTCTTATGATTTTTTTTCAATAAGTCATTCGTCAAATTTTTCATGTTCAACAACTTTCAAGTGTGTGTTAGCTACTTCAAAAAGGCGAGATGTTCTTCTATTTTGTCTCTTGAAAAAATTGAACCTTGTAAAAGGAAATTAATCAAACAATATATATGTTGTGAAAATTGAGTGTATTCAAGCAGGTTCGTAGTTAAATATGATTGAAGAAATAGTAATGAAAAAATAAACACAAAAATTTTTACATAGAAAACTCCCAAACAAATTAGGGTAAAAACCACGGGCAAGAAAAAGACACTTCATTATGAAAATTTACAAGTTACAACCTCTCTCTATTTTACAAAGATAAATACTAACTCTTTCAAAAATAGGAGAAACACTCTCTAGACTGTAGAGATTAAACTGAAGAAGAGAATACTTCCGATATGATTATAAAACCATCTAGGAAGACCTATTTATAAGCCTCCCAGACGCACTTACAACTGTGAACAAATTGTTCATAGCTGCCATTTTTTTTCTTTTGCTTCTTTCTGCCTGTATGTGGACTGTCCACATGCAAGTTTCTTCCTACTTTTGTTGACATATTTTAAGTCGGTTGCCTTTCTTTTTTTGAATCTTTTAAGTTCACAGTAACAATATACAAATATCGAATAAGCTGAGTATATCTTCGTAATTTTAACGACAAGAAAGAAATGAAGCATTTGTATCTCTCTCAACGGCGCAAAAGATTTAAATTTACAACCTCGTTTCTAATCCTTAAGAACAAATTCTTTACTATTAAACCAAAAGTTACATCATGATTAGTATCAATGTTGTTTCCTTTATAATAACAATACTGAGCTCACCATTTAAACGGCTAACAAACATTTGGGACTCTTACGTGATGAGATGAGATATCAAGGACCAATAAACATAGTAACGAGTATATCAGTCACTCGTTGAACCCATAATCTAACAATAATGATGGTCAAAATTTTAATTAAAACTATATTTTATGTTCAAATTTAGTATTTAAATAATTACCAAAAATTATAATTTACATCATTAGTGTTAAGATATGTGTTATATATCTTATTATTAATTTTTACATTATTTGATAATTGGACTTTCAAGATAATGTCGATTTAGTTCAAACTCTAATCTAGATGGGATAGAATATTCCTTGGATAAGATTGGTAGCTGATTAAATGTAGGAAGAACTCTATCTAGTGAAGACTCCTTGGTGAATCATGTCACATTTGTTTAATGGGTGAAGAACTTCATCTTATGAAGACTTCTTAGAGTATGGCGTGACCATTCAATTGAAAAATATGTTGCAGTAATTCCCTTCAGGTGTGAGTGTCATTGAGGTACTTCAGAGTTGTGTGTTGTTCATGTGTCTTTAGTTGTGACTCTTCTTTTGGGCTGCGTGGTCGATGATTTTCTTTGTGCAGCTGTGATTTTGTCTTTTGGCAATTGCGTGATTCATTTACGTATTTTATTCTACGCTTCAAAGTCATTTGAGGGTAGATCTTTGGAGCTGTATTTTTAGCAATCCAAGCTATCTTTGGCAGCTACAGTTTTAGTGATTTTGAGAAATCTTTTTTGCTGTGTTTCATATGCATAACATGAATTTTTGGACAGCTGTATAATCTTTCTTTTAGAGGAAAAACATGCTAAAGTTTTAGTGTGTGTGCAACTAGGTTTTTGGAGATTTCAAGTGATCTTTGGTAGCTGATTTTTAGTGATTCTGTCCACATTTGCGACTGTGTTTTCATTAGGTTTAATGTAATTTTATGGACTGAATGTGTGTTGTTTTTTTAAGGAAAACATGTAAAAAATTGTTCATTGTGTAGTTGCGTTTCTTTGTATTTTCAGTGAGCAATTGGGTGCTCTATTGATCTATAGTTGCAGCTGCATTTTTCTTGATTAGGCATGAATTTTCTAGGTTGTTGAGTTATTGTTTTAATCAGTTGATTTTACGGGGATATCATCCAACCTAGCAGTTGCGTCTTCTAAGGTTCGGTGTGACCATTATGGGCAGTCGTTGTTGCTAGATTTTTGTGTGAAAACTCCAGAAGTTTTCGTGTGGTTATAGCTCCATTGTGTGCAACATTTTAGTGAAGAAATGTTTGTTTTTTGTTGGTGATTTTTCTGCTGCTGTGCGTGGGATGCTTCAGTGATGATATTGGAGGTTTACAGTAGATTTCTTGATGGACATGGACAACTTTCTAATCTTTCGTTGACGAAGGTACATTATTAGGAAAGTTGTTTTCTTTCTCAAGTGTTTTCGTTTATGTTGAATTTTGTTTAATAACTTGAGTTGTTTATTTTGTTTTGTTATCATTAAATATTGTTTGAAAAAATCCTCTATTAAGGTTAGTACGAGGCGATCGTACTATTGAGTATAAAATTCTTTCACGGGTTGTGAGGACAAGAGATAATATCAAGGATTGAATGGTATCGGCTCAGTAAAACTTCGTATGTCGTTAGTGAAAGAATTAAACTAGGTGAGGGGCTCGTAGAAATAGGTAAGGTTTGCCAAATTGTGTTAACAAATTTTAGTGTTGAATTGTTATTTCGTTTTTGATTGTTTAATTTTTCTTTTTTTATTGTACTAGAAACGACTGTGACAAAATCTGAAAGTTTGCGAAACCTTTGCTACCCCTTCGGTTCTTCAGTTAGCTTCAGTTTTTGTATTCATATGGATATATAAAGTTCAAATTCCAAAATAAGCATGAGGATTGTCGGCAGAGTAAATTAAATTTCTCATCATAATCTTCAGAAAAACTTTTATGGAAAAGAAAGGATAAATTATAGTAAGCTCTTTGTAGTTTTGCCATTTTCTGAAATTTCCTTTATGGTTGAATTTGTTCTAAAAGATTCGTATAGTTTGATAATTAGTAAGATTCTTTTCTTTGTATTTACCAGTATAATCATTTGTAATATTTTAAATTAAAGTTCCCTCAAATTACTAATAAGTTCTAATATTCCAATAGCTGCATCAGGAAAGAACCACTGTATTACAAATAAGAATACATTAAATTAAAGATATATTATATAATTTTTATTATGTTTTAAATTCCCAATTTTAACCAAAGCTACACCCAACATAAATGTGGTCCATATTCTTACAGGTCACTGTATCAAAAGTAATATTATATGTATTATATGCTCATCAGTGACGAGGAAATGAATTTGTACTGGTCAACGCAAGCAACTAAGCTTCATAATAATATTATCAGAGACTAACTTGCTACTATTGAAAAATCAGTCGTACCAATCAGAGAAGAGCCTAAGATACATATTTAAATAGACGTGCTTTTAATAGTAATTTGGATTCCATATAAATTCCTTGTCTTTAATCCGCCAAAGAATAAGCGAATCAAAAGATAAGCAATCTGAATTACGCACTTATATGTAGTTAAAAGATCTGAATAATGTAGAATGCCTACGCATGGCGTGTGACGATACGAAGCTATGATTCCTTGTAAGACTTGGGAAACAAACTCGTCCACTTAAATCATATTAATTAGTCCCTGAACTCTATAATCATTCTAGGCTTTGTTATTATTATCATCTTTATCCACAAAAAGGGACGTTTAATTATGCCTTCCACGAGTAAGCTACTATATATAGAGGGTTCATAAGTTATCAGTCATAGGTATATGTCAAAGCCTTGCGAATGGATATAATACGGGATGACGACCCTATCTTTGTCCTCAACAATTAGCCGACCAAGCCCCTCGACATGCACTTATCTTACACGTATACATAAATTTAATAGCTCAATAATTCTGTTCTTCTCTCTCTTCTATTATGGAACATAAGTCCTCAATTTGGACAGAACTGAATGAATCAATTGGCTTCAGCATAGTTTTTTTTTTTTTTTTGACCAACAGTATAGTTATATAGAGCATTTTCCTAATTTTTTAACAACTATAATTGAGCCACACAACCCCTCAATAGCTTATCGAGAGAGGATTCTGGCTTTTCGATTACCTGAAATGATACTTAGAAGTATTAATGTAGTAATATAATCTTAACCTTAGTTCTTCTCATGACCCAAAGGATTCGTTCATTTGAAAAACAGAAATGAGTGCACTAAGTCAGTCAGTTTATCGTATATGATTATGGATATTGATTCTACCTATTGACATTAACATAATAATAGAATAGTAGATCCAATTTCTTAATATATAGGAAATGGTCCCGCCACACATGATCGACAAATTAAGTCTTAATGTAACCTTTGTTTTTACTTGGATAATTGTTTATGCTTGTCATCAATGTCTTGTCGGTGAATTTAGCTTCAAATCAAATCACTGTTGATTGTTTAATGTAATATAAAAAAAGGAAAAGTGTGTAAGGTTTGTAATCGCTCTTAATTTAAAATTCATTTTTATTAAAAAGATTGTTTATTTTTCTTTTGTTAAAAGTGACCCTAAAACTAATATTTGTGGTTGCATAAAGCATGCCCTAAAAATAGAAAGCAGCAACACATAATCATATGACAAAATTATATTATATTCTCCACTTGAAAATTATTTAAATTTTTTAGATGGTCTGTAGCAATGTTCTCGTATACGAAACTATAATTAGCCTCTTCAATTCTTTGTCAATCTTGGGATCAAGTCATTTTAGTATCACACATCAAATATTAGTCGGTCCTAACTTTGTTCTTCACATTGGTATAACACTGTAGCAAATGTCTTGCTAGTGATTGTTAAAGAGTTCCAGAAAGCATAAATGATACCGAGTCTCCTTGATATAATATCATGACCATAAGAAGATTGTTGGCGATTGAAAGAAATTTGCTGGGAACACTAAGGGCTCGACAAGTTGAGCTGTCCGGCATTGATGCTTCTAGACTGCATAGTTAAGCCCTATTCAATTTGCAAGGAAATCATTGGTACCCCATAATTTGAGACTTACTTGATCGTATCAAAGTTTCTCCATGGCTCTATGCTTCAGAAGGAAAATGTCTTATTGAAACTTCAATCCAAGGAAACGTCTTCATTAACCTTCACCAGGTTCTAGTTGGACTTACATCCTCTCGTTCTATGATTGACCTTTGGCAGTTTCTGTTCAGAACCTGTCGTACTCATGATTGTGTTCTGTTCACCAGTTTCTGTTCTGTTTTCTTATCTTCTAACTAATTTTTAATGTTTGCTAATGATTATTTTATTAAATAAAGAAAATTTTATTTTTTTATTTATAATAATAATGATCAGTGATAAGCACCAAAAACAGACCACAAAATATTTTTCTGATAGTATATTACTAGCCAAAGAAAATTATCAAGTTACCATCTGATGATAGACAATAAAGAATACGCTGTCTTAAAGGAAGTATAGTGAAACTGTAACTGACAGTTGACAACTTTTAGTGAAAATGTTTGAAAACAGTTAGTGAAAATGTTTTTGTCTACCGATAGTTAACATGGAAGTACAAAATGAAGAAGGCTCTCATGTCTTGCTGCAGTTCCAATTTGCTTGGAATTTTTGCTGCTTAATCTTAAAATCTTGTGTTGAATTTTTATTTTTTCATTGACAATCGAATACATCATTATATATGAAGACAAAATAGGAGGAAACTGGATAATCAATTTTTCTTTTTCATTAATTAATAAACGATGAAGATAATTAGAGGATTAGGAATTGAAACAACTGATCATATATGATTCTAATAAAATCTTTGGAAGAAGTCTCTATGCCAAAGTTATGAATATTGTATCGGGCTCAGATACAAGATTAAGTTCTGGAACGGAATTATACTGGTATCCGTTGATACCGGGTGCCATTTCGGAATTTTTTTTAAAATTTATGAAATGGTTCCTATAATTTTTAAAAATTACAAAATAGTTCATATTGGTATATTATACAGTTGTAATGTATGCTTTACTAGTTTACTGTTTACATCAACTATGCTTTCAAAAATCTTAATAATAAATAATAATGACAATTAATATAAAATAACAAAAAATTTTAAATATTTTACATATAAATAATAACCACAATTAATATAAACAAAGACAATTATCATCATACAATTATAAAATT
>JANZLC010000201.1:30187402-30197883 GCA_026413385.1 Erythroxylum gracilipes | reverse complement strand
ACAACAATTCAACCCCCCCTTCTTGTGTATTTTGTTCTTATTATTGCTCAATATATTAACGTGTGATTTACTACAATTCAAAGTAACACCAAATCACCATTCTAGAAACAATTCCATGCCAAAATCAATCTTTGTACACATTAAAATATACAAAAATACTGAAATTAACTAAGCGGAGTCCTAAACCTTGTAATTTGCCAATCAGCTCTTCTTTTAGTACTCTTCCTTCTCTTCCCCTTTGGCTTTGCTTGATTTACCAACTAGAACACCACAAATACATATCTTAAACCTATATCCAAACTTATAATTCCAAATCTTTATGAGAAAAGCAAGAAAGATGAAGATGAGAAGAAAAACCATAAACTTTTACCTAGATTTTCACCTAGGATTAGCTTGATTCCTTATGCAAAATGATGTGATTAAGGAGATGGAATGGAGAGGTGAGAAGAGAAATTTTTGGATTTAAAACACTCCATACATGTCCTTTTCAAAACTCTTCTACTCCCCACTTCAAGAATTTCTAGTTTTACACATATGTTTCAATCCCATTGGTCCATATGTTGTTTTTTGGAAAAAAATACACATTTGGTCCTTATTCTTCCTTTAATTCCCACATTGGCATAAAAAGTAATCAATTAATTTCATTCTAGTCCATAACTCACATATAATTATTCATGTCTATGCCTAAATGAAGAAAATATCAATTTACACTTGTCTTTTACATTAATTACCATCATGTCCCTTATTATGCTTAGATACACTTAATTCTTTATGTTCACTTCTTAATACACCATAAATATACTACAATGCCTCTAGGTTATATATTGGGGCCTTACACTCCTTGTAAAAGATAGCATAATCATACCTACAAGAAATCTAAGGTCCTTTAACAATTTTTATGCTTCATGGTAAGACTTGGGCAATTTATGGCCAACCAGTAAAGAATCAGTAAACAACTTAATCAATATGTCAATGGATTTGTTACTCTAGTTATTATATATCTTCAAGTGCAACAATTTCACAAAAAAAGATAGTTGGGAGAAATTAGAGCACCCTAGATATAATTCTTCTTGTGCTACTTTTAATAACTTCTCAAAATTATCTTATGTAATTCCACCTAATGTATTAGGCAAAGTATTATCATCCATAGCCTCCATATAATTCCCCACGTCCTCTAACATTTCTCCACTTCCATCGTCTACATTGTCATTATTATCACTATCATCTACATCATGATTGTTATCACCATCATCACCTATCTTAAAACTTTAAGCATTACTTGCTTTAGAACGCTCGCCATGATAAATCCATAGAGTATAGAGTTTATCTATGCCTTATATTAGCAAGTGATTATATACAACATTTTGACCATGATTATTGAAATTTAAATGATCTACGTATGGATAACACATTTCACCTTGTAAATCCATTTGATCTTTTACCAATTTCATAGAAGTCTTCACTCTTTCTAAGTATTGATTGGACCATTTCTGATGAGTCATCTAGATTTTGTCCATATAGCTATACAATTATACATAAGTTACTAAATTATTGAATGAAATATAAGTTGTGAAAAAATAAATGGTAAATCAAAATTGGCATACCAAGTTTGAATTATAGCAAAGGATACAATTGGTTGGAAGACTGTGACGAACCCTATAATGAGATATATGACAAGATAATCTTACCTAAGCCTTAAAGCTAATGGAACATTTTTTTGATTGTTGATGATTGTGGATGTACAAAAGTATAAGTGTGGGGTGTGTCTATGTACAGGATGGTTATAATTGTTAGGATGCTATTTTATGTCTTATCAATGAAATTTCCATGTTGATGTAATTTCTTTCAATTTTTAAATCAATAAAAGAAATAAAAAGAGAAAAGCAAAAGAAAAGAACAAAAAGAAAAAATGTTTAAATAAAAGTATCAAGGAGAAAATGCATATGTGTTGCAAAGTTATTTATGATTAGTCTTTCCTCCTAAAGTTGTATTAAAGGGGTTACCTGAGTATATTGGATATGAGGTGGATGTTGCTTTCAATGATCACTCCCTATGCTTACAAAATTTTGTTTATGATTAATTTTTGTGAGTGATATATTCTTTACGTGGTTTGTGGTGAGAGAGCTTGAGTTTGAGCAGTGAAATATCAATTTTTCATTCATCATAGTTGATGTACATAATTGTGAGTGAATGTTGGTTTTTACACTTGATATTACATTGAGTATTTTTCCTTATTTCACTAGCTTTAATGGATTTCATGCTAATTTACCCAAATACTTCTCACCTCACCTTTACCCACATTACAACCCTCAAAAGTCCTTTGATTCATGATTATTCATGTGAATCTTAGTGGTGGAGAAATGAAATGATATGCAAAGTTGTGGAATGTCGTGATCATGAATGGTGTTGAGTGTACCTATGTATATATCTTGTTTAGACACATTTTCCTATTCTACCTCTAGATTGCTCAATTTCTAAAGGTGATGAATGTTGATTGATCATGAGTAGAAGCATTGAATGTTAAGTTCTTACTATGGTTTTTGAAAGTTATTCATCTTTGCTTATGATTATATATTCTTGGGAAATATTGGAAATGGATAAATGTTTTAGGTATGTGATTTAATTTTGATGTTTTTCTTGAGGATAGTCCAAAGCTAAATGTAGGGGAAATTGATATGTGCTTAATTGATTATATATTTATTCAATAACACTTAGTGATTAATGATATGAAAATGCTTAAGGTACTCACTTTAGTTTATATATGGTTTTAGGTACAATTTGGAAGCAAAGTAGCTAAAGCAATTCGAAAGCACTATATTTGAGTCATTTTTCGAAGTTTCACACTCATTTGCCTTCATGGAGCAATGAGAAGAAGATTAAAAGCAAGAAGAAGACAAGAAAATGAAAAGAACATTAAGAGTGGAAGCTTTGAAGAGCTCACAGCCAGACTAAATAGTTGCACAATCGTGAGCATGTCTCACTGTTGTGTAATGTCTTGCATTGGCATGCAACCACTCTCACGCCCCTACATAGCTGTGTCACGGGTGTGACACACCTCTCACACCTATGACACACATATCACGTTGGTGAGAAAGTGGACACCTCACCATTTAGCCCTAAGTTTTTAGTATAAAGCAAAAAGGTGTTGTGGTTTTGATGTTTTCATTTGGGAAAATTTTGAGGAGTCAAAGGGAGGTTTCGAGAGAATGAAGAGTGGCAAACCTCTCATCCTTTGAAGACCTATATAGAGCTAGACATCTCGACATAAGTTTGGAGTTGACATCGATGACGACGACTCGTTTGAGGATTTCTCTTATTGTTTGTTGTTCTTTCTCTTAGGGATTGATTGTGTTATCCTATGTTTAATGCTTAGTTTTTATGTGAGAATGATTGATTGCTCTATTTGATTTTTTTTGTAAGAAACTGTTGCCAGAATTTCAATATAGTCCATAATTATTATATTTGAGATTCATTTATAGCGATTAATGGTTCGTAATTATTAGGGATAACATAACATAGGTTAAATGACCCAAGCATATATGGTTGTTGCTTAGATTGGTCTATTTTCCTAATTCTTAATATAGCTGCCCAATTAAATTGAGAGATCATATCCTAGGTTGTTCGGTGACTAGGTTTAATTAATGAGCATCTTTTAATTAAACATGACGTAAGGAAAAACTGGGATTAATAAAGCTTGTTGTTAATCTACGACCAATAGTTCAAGGAGAGGTAAAAGAAAAAAAAATATGATTAATTGGGCGTAGGTTGAGATTGAACCAAAGAACCCGATTCCTAACGAATGCATAACTTTCATCATTTATTCATGTTTTCTTTAATTTTTTATTAGATTAGTTTTGTCTCGTTTTCTTATTTTAAAACCAAACCAAAAACTCCTCTAAACCTAAACACCGATTGGTTTCATTTTAAAAGCTTTATACACACTCTCTATGAGATTGACCTAGACTCGCCACTAATATAGTTGTAGGTCTATTTTATTTTGAGTTGTGTTGCGGCATGCTATGACATGATCATAATTCTCTTGAACTACTATTGAACTCCTTTACTCAATTCTCTAAGATGCCAAGATTAAAAATTAATGTAGAAAAAAGTATACCATATTTTTCTACTATAGTGCAAAATGCTTCAAGGATTAGTGCAATAATTGGACTTTAGATTAAGCAAGATCCTTTTAGATACCTTGGCATTCCAATCACTACTAAAATGTCAATATTCAATGTTTTGCAACCTCATCTAGAAACTTTCAAGCAGCAAATTAGTAGTTAGTATAATCAAATCCTCTCATATATAATAAGATTGTAGTTAATCTCCTTAATTTTTTTAACTTAAATATTTGTTAGAGCTCCCATTTAATTATTTGTGAGAGGATTTTCAAAGAGTTGAAAGATTGATAAAGAAATTCTTATTGTTCTAAAGTGAAGTGAACTGGACTTACCTATGATTTTTAAATAAGGAGGGGGTTTAAGCCTAGTTTTGATTAATGTAATGAATTAAATGTTGCTTGTTGAAAGAGTTTGGATATTATTTAATGAAAAGGAGGAAATTTAGGGTAAGTGGGTGCACATATGCTACCTCTCTAATATAAGATTTTAGGATCTAAGCTAAGTAGAGAGCTTTCTTAGTCTATGGTTCAAATGTTAAGATAGAGGCATGTGCTTAATTTTCCTCTAAAAATTTAATAGGGGATGGAAAGGACACCAATTTTGGTTCGAATTTTGATGTAACTTAAGACCTTTTCATTTAAAACCCAAATCAAATATAGAGGAGAATATTAAAGGGGAAGTCTGGTCTTACAATACAAGGGGTTTGTCTATTGATATGTGCTTAATTGATTATACATTTATTATATAAAATGTAGTGATTAATGCTATGAAATGCTTAAGACATTCACTTTAGTTCATATTTGGTTTTAGGTACAATTCAGAAGAGAAAGAGAAAAAGTGAGTCGAAAGCACAGTATTTGAGTTGTTTTCTTGAGATTCACACTAAATTTTCTTTATGGAATAAGAAGGAGAAGGATTAGAGAAAGAAGAGACAAGAAAATACTAAAAAGAATGAAGAATTACAAAGTCATACCATGAGATAGACACATTGTCATAGGCATGAGACTCTTCTCACACCCATGACAAGTGTGTCACAGGCATGAGACACACCAGTCATCCCCATGAATTTAACACCTGCACCTGAAAATCCTACTTTTTAGTATGAAAAGAACATATAACGGTAGAAAAATGTATGAAAGGTTCAAAGAATGGTTTTGGAGTTGTGAGGTCTCAGTTTTGAAGAAGTGAAAGGGAAAAGCTCTATTTATTTACAGACCCTTGGAGGGCTAGCTTCCTGACACCATTTTGGAGGTGATATCGACACTGTAGATCTCAATTAAACATGTCTCCCCACTATATTTTTTGTTCTTTCTCTTTTAGGAATTGATTATTTTATCCTATGTCTACTTTTTGTGTGTTATGTAAGAATGATTGAATGCTCTATTTAAATGTTTTTAGGTATGAAACCATTCTAGAATCGAACACAATATGTAGTCATTGTGTTTTTGATCCATATATGAAAACTAATGGCTTTAAATCATTAAAGATAACATAGCCTTGATTAATCTATTTTCCTAACTCATAATGCGACTGTCCAATTAAATCTAGCGAGCTTGTTCTAGGTTTTTGGATAGTTAGGTTTAATTAATAAGCTTTTCTTAATTAAGCATGAGTTAAGGGAAAATCAGGGTTAACAAAGTTTATTGTGGACATACGATTAATAGTTGCTAGGAGAGGTATAAGAATAACAATTTAACAAGGTATGTTTAGTTATGTGTAGGCTGAGATTGAACGGATGATCGGGTCCTTAACTTTTCATTATTTTTTAATGTTTTCTTTAATTTGTTTTTGTTATTTTAGTTTAGTTTTATTTTCTTATTTGAAATCAAACAACACCCCTCCCCCTTGCCCCCCTCCAAAATCCTAAACACCAACTATTTTCATTTTAAAAGATTTACACACACTCATTATGAGATCAACCTAGACTCATTACTACTATAGTTGTAGGTCTAGTTATTTTGAATAATGTTACCTCATGCTACTATAAAATTTGGCTTCATTTCTTGGAGTGTGGTGTTAATTATTACTTGATCTTTTCACTTTTTGTTTAATGTTTGTGTGTAAAAAACAATAAATTACATGGAAAAAATGATTTTTCTTATAACTCATATTCTCAATCTTATAACCATATTTGGAGTGATCATAAAAAATGTTTATGATCATTGAACTAGTAAAATTACTTCCATAATAGTTTTCAAGATTGTTAACACTTTATAATTTTAGTAGGAGGAAAGACAATTTTTCTAGGATACAAGGTTTAACATCTAAAATTTAGACTGGCAGAAAAATCAGGTACATCTCTAAAAGAATTATTTAAATTTTTTGTTGCTAATACTTTGCAAGTTCAATAAGATATGATACAATTCTAGTAAGGTACATCTCAAATCAAGAACTTGGTAAGCCAGGTGGGTCAGTTGGTAGAAGCTATCAATCACCTAGCATCACAAAGTGAAAAGACACAACCTTTCAACCTGAGGTATACCCAAGTGACGTTAATGTAAAGACCTTACATAGTGAAAACGAGCTTGAGAATCTTGAGAATACTACTCAAGGAATTGGTTGTGAGGAAGAAGTGGAGAAGGAGCTCAAAGAAAGAAAGGATATATCATTCAGCTCAATGGTGATTAATGAGTCCATAATTATTGTTGAGCCTAACTCTTCACCTTTACCTAGTAGGTTGGACAAATTGAGCGAGGAGGAAAAGGGTGAAGAGACATTTGAGATATTCTAAAGGTGTGGGGACTTAGTAGAGATTGAGATTATGAAGATAGGGAATATGTTGAAAATGAGAGGCCATTAACTTCGGCCCTATCTTAAAGAACCTCAAGTGTAGGAAGTGCATGTGACACCTGATGAACATAACTTTTTCACGTGAGGAGGAAAAAGGAGTCAAGCCAGCGAAAATAAACAAATGAGCTGCTTAGGAAGCAACCCAAGGAAAGTAAATTTCTTCACACTTCTTTCTTAAATGTATGTGTGTTTTTAAGTTTTTTGTTTCTTACTTGAGTTTTCAATAAAAAGAAAGAGAGAATCAAACAATCAAACAAACATTTCTCTTTTTCTATTACTTCTAGGACTATGTAATCATGATTAGAGAGTGAATTGACTAAAAGAATCCATGGCAACTTTAGTGCTCTTGTGATTGGTTAATATGCATTATCTTTGGAAGAGTAGTGACTAGGGTAGACACAAACCAGTGAGATTTTGAGCCTTCATAGAGTGACACATCTATATCAATCTCTTTGTCTTTTGTTTATGTGTGACCTTCATGACATGTACATCTTGACATTGCTTTGATTTTTGATTCAAAACTACATTTTTATCACATGCATTAATATGGAAATGATATAGGCATTCTTTCCATTTACAAACCACATAAGCTAAATAGCTTACCCATTGATATAAAAGTTTCATTTGTTAAACCCCCTTGAGCTTCATTATCCTTTCTTTTTGTGCTAACCACATTACATGATTTACACCTAACCAAATGTCTTGCCCAAGCCTTAAAGCTAGTGGAGCATTTGTTGATTGTTGATAATTGTGGATGCTCAAGAGTATAAGTGGAGTTGTGTGCATATATGTAGGTTGGTTATAATTGTTGAAATATCATTTTATGTCTTGTCAATGGATTCTAAGGTTGACGTAGTTTTGACAATTTTTAAGTGAGAAATGGAAAGAAAGAAAAATAGAAAAGAAAAAGAAAAGAAACAGAAAAAGAAAAGAAAAAATAGAAAGAAAAAAAGATATATGTTTAGATAAAAATATCAAGGAGGAAATGTATTTGTTTTGCAAAGTTATTCATTAGTTTCTCCTCATAAGGTTGTATGGGATGATTGATTTGAGTATGATGCATATGAGGTAGATGTTATTTTGAAGGATCACTATTTATAGTTATAATGTGTTGTTTTTTTTAATTATATGAGTAATTCCTTGTCAATCCTTATGCTTCATGTGGTTTGTGGTGTGAGAGCTTGAATTTGAGAAGTAAAACGTAGTTTTTGCATTCATTATAGCTAATGGTACCTAGTGTTGAATGAATGTTATTTTTTACGCTTGACGTTACATTGAGTGTTACTTTTACTTCACTAGCTTTGATAATTTTAGGCTACACTATCCAAATACATCTCACCTTACCCTTGCCCACATTATAACCTTGTCCTTTGATTCATGATTATGAAAGTGAATCTTAGTGTTGTAGAAATCAAATGATATGCAAAGTTATGGAATGTCATGATCATGAATAATATTTGAGTGTACCTACAGATCCATCCTATTTAAACACATTTTTTCCAAGTCTACCTCTAGATTGCTCAGTTTCTAAAGGTGATAATTGTTGATTGATCATGAGTAAAAGCATTGACTGTTGAGTTTTTATTATGGTTTTTGAAATTTGTTCCTCTTTTCTTATGATTATCTATTCTTGAGAAATATGGAAAATGAGTATGTGTTTTAGGTTTGTCACTTTGATTTTTGTGATTTATCCGAGGATGGTCAAAAGCTAAGTGTGAGGGAAATTGATATCTATTTAATTGATTATATATTTATTCCATAACACTTAGTGATTAATGCTATAAAATGCTTAAGACATTCACTTTAGTTCATATTTGGTTTTAGGTACAATTTGGAAGCAAAAGAGCTAAAGTGAGTCGAAAGCACCATATTTGATCCATTTTCTTGAGATTCACACTCAATTGTCTTCATGGAAAAAAAGGAGAAGGATTAGAGCAAGAGTAGACAAGAAAATGCCAAAAGGAATGAAGAATTACAAAGTCATGTCATGAGATACATCTCACAGCCATGACTTAACCAAAAGCAATGAAGAATTACAAAGTTATGCCATAAGATACATCTCACGACCTTGACAATAATTCATAGACACACTAGTCACGCCTTTGAATTTCAAACTTGGCACCCAAAAGCTTTGTTTTTTAGTATAAAAAAGAACATATGACGACAGAAAACAAATGAAATGTTTGAGAATCATTTTGGAGTCATGAGGTTTTGGTTTTGAAGAAGAGAAGGGCTAAAGCTCCATTTATTTAGAGACCAATGGAGGGCTAGTTTCCTAACATTGGTCTAAAGGTGATATCGATACCGAAGAACCTGGTTAAGCATTTCTCTCCATTGTATTTGTTGTTCTTTCTCTATTATGAATTGATTATATTATCCTATGTTTATTGTTTGGGTGTTGTGTAAGAATTAATGAATGCTCTATGTAACGCCGAACTCTCTGAGCCCTTTTGTATTATTTTGTACTTGGAGATACTACTGTATATTGATATATACATGGTTTTATATGAGTTCAAAGATGTATTTAAATCCTTTTGGGTATATATGCCAGTGATTTATAATACTATATGATCTTACATGAACTTAGAGTTCATCGGTATGCAAAATCTTGGAGATTTCCGACATAGAAGCTTCTAAGTGTTTAAAACTGAGTCCATTGGATGGATATCACCATATTTGATGAGTTAAATGTGTTCTAATGCCTTAGAGGTGATTAGACATGATTTATAGACTTATTAGACACTTAGAAAATTGGAAAGATTAATCTGCATAAGAGCTTATTTGCCAATTGTTAAAAGTCAAAGGACTTAAACGTAATTTTTTAATTCTTGGAGGACCAATATGTAATTTTATAAAGTTAAGGGGCTTAATTATTATTCTCAAAAGTTTGAGGACCAAAAAAAATAAAAGTTTTGGTGATTCCCAAATATTGGGCTTAATTGCAAATTTAGGAAAAGTTTGTAGGGTAAAATGGTAATTTCACATAACCTAAGGGAAAAAGGTAATTTCACCATATTTTGGTCAAAGAAGAGTCAATATTCCCTTCTTCATTCATGGTTGTGCATCGCATTACTAAAGACTTAAAACATGTTGTTTCAATTAAAAGAAAGGAGAAGAAAGGAGAAGAGAGAATGAGAAGACCAAATTTTGGCTATTCAGTAAACTTTACCTTTTATTTTGATTCTCTAACTGAAGTTGCAGAAGACCAAATTTCGGCTATTCACTAAACTCTACCTTTTATTTTGATTCTCTAACTGAAGTTGCTGGACCCCGGTCCCGGAGCCCAGCCAAATGGTGCTGGACCCCGTTCCTGGAGCCCAACTATCTAGAACCGAAACACAACCGAAGACCGTTGGGCCCGAGCCCCGACCCCCAAGGCTAAACCCTGGGTGATCCGTCGAGACAAACAAAAGTAATAAACTGCGGAAGCCATACATTCACATCTAAGTAAAATCATCCATCATACAAACTTAATGATAAAACAAAAAACATAAGAATCTTTAACTATGATATGCTCAATGAACTATCCAAAATAGTACTAACTTAGTACAAAAGTCTCTAACTATTGAG
>JANZLC010000201.1:30127866-30141858 GCA_026413385.1 Erythroxylum gracilipes | reverse complement strand
TGCTTCCGCTGCAAAATGATTTCTTAAAAAGTTTTGAAATCTACCGTTTCTCCAAATAAGGCATGTTTTCTTTTTTCGATCCAACAGATGTGTCTTCTAGAAATAACCTCTGATCATTAGTTTCTACCTCAAATCTGCTTGAAGTTTGTTTCTTTTGATCTATAAAGGCAACTAAAACCTCCAAAGTCCATATATAGTGGTATTAAACAAATAAATGTCTGTTGAATAGGGATGAACATAAAATAATCTCCCCTATAGAACATTTTAGAGGAGAAATTTACCAACTACTAATCGTTTAAAAGTTATCACAATGAGCTTATTACAAAGCTCAAGCTTAATCTTAAGAACCACCTTTATTAATATATTAGAACTATTCTTGTTTGTATGAATCTTTTTTAATTTTATTAGTTGCTCCTCAACTACATGTAATAACTAATGATACCTTACATCAATGTGCTTATTGTAGGAATGATACGTGGATTTTTATCTTAAATCTATAACATTTTGATTGTTACATAAAAGGATGTATTCATCCTTTTTCACGTCTAATTCCTGAAGAAATTGCTTTAACCAAAGCATCTCCTTTCCAGCTTCTACATCTACATCATATTCCACCTTAGTAGTAAACAAAACTATATAGTTCTACAACTTAGATTGCCAAGAAATAGACCCAGTAAATTTGAAAAAATAATTTAAGGTTAGCTTTCTCTTATCAAGACCAACAACCATGTTCGCATCTGTGTATCCTTTTAAATTTGACTCACTATTTCTAAAAAATAAATACAATATAGAAATATCTATATTTGAAGATCCACTTTATTGCTTCCCGATGTACGTTTCCCAAATTGGATAAAAATATACTAACTAATCTAATAAGGTGAGTGATATCTGGTCGAGTACATACCATGATATACATCAAAGAGCCAACAATGGAGGAATATGGAAATGAAGTCATACTCTCTTTCTCCTTTTTTGTGCTAGGATAAACTATTTTCCTGAACCTTAATTGAGGTCCTCATAGCGTACCCACTGGCTTGGCATACTTCATATTGAACCTTCTTAAACACGTTCTCAATATATTTCTCTTGTGACAATCACAACTTTTCAGCCTTCATAACATGAATGATCTCTATGCCTAAAATTTGTTTTTGTAGCGTCCAAATCTTTCATGTCACTTAGACAAGTCCTCATTTAGCCTATATATGATGCTAATATCTTGTACCACTATCAACATATCATTTATATACAAGAGAAGGATGATGAAGTTACCACTATGGAATTTTCTAAAATACACATAAGGATCAGCTAACATTTGGTTATACCCAATGCCTGTCATAAACAAATTAAACTTCTTATACCACTATATTGGTGCCTGTTTAAGCCTATAGTGTCTTTTATTCAACTTACATAAAAATTCCTCTTTCCTTTTGACTTTGAACCCTTCCTACTACTTTATATAAACCTCCTGTTCCAAATTGCCATGTAAGAAAGTAGTTTTCATATCAAGTTACTTAAATTTAAGATCAAAGCTAGCAACTGATCTTATGTCATGCTTATTAATGTCATATTGACTACTAATGAGAAAATCTCGTTGAAAGTGATACCCTACGTTTAATTTTATCCTTTTTTCCACCATTATGCTTTACTAACTTGTCACCATCATTCTTGATCTTGAGCACCCATATACTCTTCAAAGCCATCGTATTTTTAGAAAGCTTCACTCTCATTCTTTTTCAATAAGTTCATCTTCTCTTACATTGGCTTGAGCCAAAAGTCTTTTTCTTCAATTGACTACACTCCTTGGAAATTCTTAAACTCCCCTTAAGTAGTGAAGGAGATATTCTAAACTAGGGTTTCTTAATGAAGTTTCTTCACTTTAGTTGACCATCGAAGTTAGATATTTTCCAACACTTAAGCAACTTACACCCTCTACTCATGATGCTCATAATGCTCTTTTACATTATCCATAAGATGTGTCTTATGTGACGTATCATCGTCAGATTACCCCTAATCATTATTATCTTGTTCCAGCTCATGTTCACTTTCTTCACTTATGATTTGATTCACAAAAGTAGTAATAGGGGTAATAAATTCATTGATGAAAGAGAACCTGTTGATAAGATCTGCACCCATCTCATGGTTAGAAAAGACTATGCCCCCACTTCTAACAACCTTCCTTTCTTTAGGTCATAGAGCCTATAGTCAAACTCCTCATAACCTTATCTAACAAACATATAGGGAGTAGTCTTTGAATCCAAGTTGATCTCTACTTCTTTAGTATGTGCTTGAAAGCCTTACATCTGAACACCCTTATATGCATATAAGTTGGATCCTTCTCTTCCACACTATCTTAGGAATATCAAGTTCCAAAGGGACAGAAGGAGTTATGTTGATCACATATGCAGTAGTTTAGACCACCTAACCCAAAAACAACTTCAGTAGATTGGCCATTTAGAGAATACATTAGACCTTCTCCACAATGGTTACATTCATTCTCTAGGCAACAACATTATGCAGTGGGATACTTGGTTTTATCTTTTCATGTCTTATGACATATCTCACACAATATTCCTCAAACTTGTTAAAGGTATACATACCTCTATTATTGATTTAAAGACACTTTAGTTTTCTCTTTATCTCCCTTTCCACTATAACATAAAATTTCTAAAAGTTCTCATATACCTAACGTTTTATTTTCAATATGAAGACCCAAGTATTTCTTGTAGCATTATTGATAAATGTAATAAAATACTTGTTACTTCCCAACGACTCCACTTCTATGGGACTACACAAGTCGGAGTGCCTCAGCTCCAACTTTGCCTTCCTTATGGTAGACCTTTTATTAATAAAATAAGATAATGCTTTGCAACTATGTAATAATCATAAGGGGTTGAGTGCAACCATATTCTTCACAGGGACAAGTGATTTTCTAACTAGTAGCTTGATCCCCTTCTCATTAATGTGTTCCAACCTTTGATGTCACAAGTTTTTCTCCTGCATACACCTTCAACTGTGTCTTATATAGAGTGCAACACAATCTACCACGAGCAACAGTCAATGCTCCTTTAGATAGCTTCCATTTCCTATCTCTAAAATTATGTCAGTATCCCTCTTAATTAAGCACATTCATAGTAAACAAATTGAGATGTAAGTATAGAATATGTCAAACACCTCTCATGGTCAACATGCACCTAATGTTAGTCTAAACTCAAATATCACCTATGTCATTGATACTGTCAGAGCTCTAATTACCCATCTTCACACTTATAAAATCACCATTCTTATAATTAGTGAAGTACTCTCTCTTTGGAGCACAATATTAGGATGTCCTTTTATGGACAACCCGCTCATGTTATGAATGATAATTATGGAGACACCCACTGGTTTCACAAATTAACAACTCTTTATCATCTATGCTTGATGTTGTTACTGCAGTGTTGTTGTAGTCTCTATCCTTTTGCTTGTCTTGCTTCTTCTAGTCTCTCTTCCACTTTTAGTAGTGGCACATTCTAATCTCCTTATCATCTTTAGAATTCAATATATTTTTAGACTTACCTTGCTTATTGGGACATCTACTTTTGCTTCTTCCTTTATTTTCTACCATACGAGCATATATGTTATTGTCTTTGATCTACTTCCTCCTAATCTTTTTATTGAATATTCTCTCTTTAATTGCATCTAAAGAAAGAACACTATCCTAAGCAGAGTTGCTGATAACTATTCAACAAGGAACTTAATAAGAACAAGGATTATAGCTCTCCATTAAGGACGATCTTCATTGTAGTCAACTTCTTGATGACATCCTAAAAATAACTAAGATGTTTTATCATTGATTTCCTAGTTTTCAACTTCAGGTTTATAACCCTTCATTGTGAGTCATCTTCTTCTCACAAATACACTTTAATTTCTTCTATAACTTAAAAGGATCTGTGTCTTAAGATATGTGCTTGAATATGCTGATATCAATCTACTGTCTAATAATTCCCAAGGTCTTTTGCTTCATCTTCTCCCACTCTTTATCTATCATCTTCTCTAGTTTAGACAGGACATAATCATTTACACTTTCTTTCATATCAATTGTATCATAAAGATCCTTGCAATATAGGAGATCTTCCATCGTAGGCCTTCATATCTAGTAGTTAGTCGATGTCAACTTCATTACAAAGCTATGACCATTCTCCATACCTAAGGCTCTAATACCACTTAATAGGGCTATAAAAATAATGCTTGTAAAATATTTAAGTTCACTTAACCAATAACAAATAACTTAAAAATAAAGATGACAGAAAGATAATGAACAAATGATTTTAATATGAAAAACCCTTCATTATAGAGGTAAAAACTATAGCACAAACTGATAATAAAATCCACTAAATCCAAAAATAGCATGATAAAAATGATAAAGCTTTTAAGCTCTTAACTCTAACTCAATAATACCTCACAATATTGCTAGGGATAGTTTCTCTACCTCTCTCTCTTGAGTTCTCTCAAAAACTCCCAAGATTTAGTATAAATTAAGATATATACATGTATATATATATTACTCTCTCATTAATCCTATAAAACTAGCTGATACGTGTCATTAGGCATACAAAATCAAATCCTTATTTACTTTAAATTTATTAATCAGTTTATTAAACAATGTAGTGTATAAAAAATAAGAGTCGATCCCATGAGGAAAGTTAATCTACTAAATTAGTTTATTAATTTTAATTCTTTTAAAAGAAACAATTATGTTCCAATAATTTTGCATATACCAAAGCAATTCTATAATACAAACATCTTTAACACATTAACATATAACATTTTTTAACCACATAAATAAGATACAATATCAAAACTTAAGAAAATAAACTTATAACAAATATTTAAAACAAACATAAAAATTCAATTTTATAATTCATGGTTATTTTGAGCACAATACATTAAGCTATATTCGTACAACTAACTCTACATAGAAATATAAAAGAAATACAAAAATAAAATAGTCATAATTATGGAAACCTATATTATAGTAAACTAATACGTAAATAAAAAGAGGGGGATTTGCGATTTAGGTGTTTAGAATGAATCAAATTAAATCAAAGAAATAAAACACAAATATAACCTAATATTTACAAGTGAACAAACAAGTTTTAAATTTTAGTTTAGTCATTCAATTTCAATATAATTGAGATAATCGGAGATATTTAACAAATTAATTGTAAAACTAACCAGCTAATTTGTACTTGTTCCTTTTTACTTTTAGAAATTGAACTAGCTCAACACGCAAGCACCAAAAAACATAATCAATAACTAAAATTTGATTCCAAAATTTTAGCAATTGTATAAGTGTTAAATTCACTTGGTAATCAATTTAATTAAAATAATGTCTCAAATAATCATAACATTGGAAACCAGAAATGGAGAGAGTAAGGATTTTTGGAAAACTCATTGAATTTTTCTCCCTTCACAGACCTCAGACTAGTCCTAAAATGTAACATCTCATTCCCATATTAAGAGTTAGAACCCAAAAATACGGTATATGTGAGATCAATGAGAGATTAAGAAAATTTCATTTTCATGCTCATGCATATTGTCAGCTTACACACACGTGAATTTGAATTTTTGCACACATTAAAATAACTGTACATGCATTCATTGACATTCTAAGTATAATTGATTATAAATGTGATTATGTTGTGAATTAGGAATTATATGTGTTGAGGATTGATTTGGAGAGTATAAATTGCTGAATTAGAGTATTTGGTGATAATGTTTGTTGATTTAAAAGTTTCGTGAATTCTAGAAAAAATAATATAATAAAATATTTCCAAAAAATGTTGGGTATATTACTGGACTAGGAAAATTGCCATTGGGCAAGTAAATTGATGAATGGTAAAAGAAATGAGTTTAATGATAATGAAGAAATTTTGAGTGATGAATTTGGATTTTATTGAGAAAATGTCATTAAAAAATTTAGAGACAATTGGAGTAAAATTTGGATATGATTGGACTAGTTAATTGAGAAACTAGTTTAAAGCCTTAGAAGTTAGATAAGTGACGAGTGTCACTTACTTAGTTTAAGTTACTATACGATTATGTTGGAAAGATCAAGTCATGTCTCTTTTGAACTTGAAAGACCAACTACTATTTGTTATTGTCTTAAACTATCTTCTCCGTGACTTTCCTCATCTTCTGGAAGCTTCATTACTGTCAGAAATCTCTCACCCTCACAACACAAGTCTTACTCTCACTTTTCACTTGCTACCTCATTTTTTGTTATCTTCTTCATTATAACAAAAATATCTAACCCTGCAACTCTTGACTAATGATGATTGGGTGTTATTGGAAAGCTAAGGCTCATATGATTTTTGAAGAGTTGGAGTTTAAAATGAGTAAGTATTTTTTATGGGTTTTCTTATTATATGAGATGAAACATGCATCACGTAGCTCACTGTTAAATGGTTATGAAATAGTGATATACATATTTGTTGAAAAGTGAGTGAGGAAATTTTTGGGTATGTCGTACGAGTTGTGTTTGCATATTTGATGATCAATATGTCATAAGATAGTGTTAAAATGATCTTTGAGTGTGATAAATCGATGAAAATAAGAATGAAAAGAGTGCATAAATTTTTGGAGATATGAAAGATGTATGCTTTGTTTTTGTTACTGTTGATATAAGTGTATATTGGTCTTCATTATTGTTCACGCAAATTTCTTGGTGGTTTTAGAAATGAACTCTAATGAGTTTAGTGATAAGAAATAGATATAAGATGATGTTTGGTTATGAGTAATGAATGATTAAACTGAAAGTTAAGAAGAAAGTGAAGAAAGTGCAGAAAAGTGAAAATGCGTGAATATATAATGTTTTGATATTTGGTGCTAATCATGGATTTGATCTATTTTTGAATGTTTGGAGTTAAATGGGATTTGAAATGGTGAAATGAAAATGGAGAATATACAGAGAATTAATGTACAGAAAATTAAAGTACAGAAAAATAAAAGATGAAAATGTTGAAAAATTTTGAAAGCGTAGAAAACTTGAAGAATATGCATGAATGGGTGTTGTTTCTGGATGTTGTGTCTTAATCATGGATTCTGGAGTTATTGGTGAAGGATTAGAGCTGAATGAGAGTCGAAAATGAAGGGAAAATAAGGGAAAATGTAGATTAGAAAAATAATGAAAGAAGAAGAAGAACAACAGCATTTCTGAAGAAGGAAGAAAAAGAGAGGAAGAAGAAGAAAACAGCAGGTCAGAAGGAGAAGAAGAATCACGTCTTTGGAAGAGGCAGTAGAAAAGTACGATCATGCACTTTCCTCTAACACGATCCCTTGAGCACGATCGTGACTTCTATGGCCGGAGAAACTCAAACATCCTTTAGTATTTTGGCAATATCTCCTTCTCCCAACCTCCAAATGACATGGGACTTGAACCATTGGACTCGAAACACTTGGCTCTACCTCTCCACTAAAAATATTAGCCATCTAAAATCATTTCAGGGAGATTGAGTGATAAAATTTGGACAGAAATTGGTTTTGGAGATTGGGTGTGCACGATTGTGTGTTAAGTTTGCATGGCCGTGACTTTTATTTGTTAGTGTACACGGGCATGCATTATGGTTGCATGCCTGTGACTTTGGTGATTTGGAGTGCACGTCCATGCACTAATGTTGCACGATTGTGACTTAATTTTAGTTGGGTTAATGAAATTAAGATGAAAATGTTGACTGTGCTGGAATATGATAACCAAAAAGATTTCATCGAGCAGGCTTCGGTATTTTGACAATATCTTGTTCTATAGTTATCCAAATGGGATGATTTTTTATTTGGAGTAAATTAGAGACATAGGGATACAGAGTTTCTAAAGAAATATAATTTTAATTAAGTCTCTAAAACTTTCAATTTATGGATGGAAGTTGAGTATAGTGTATTGTTTCAGAATGAGAATAGTCCAAAAATATTTAGAGAATAACTTTCAAAATACTGAACCAAATTGAATAATCTTGGTGTCATTAGAAACTTAAGACAATGGGGAACAATTTTCTAGAAGATAGTATTGTCAAATTACTTCATTTGCATTATCTAATTGATCATGGAATATAGACCCGAAGGTTTGGAATTTTGGAGAATTTATAAGAAAGAATGAGATTTTAGATATTGTATGATTATATAATGTTAAAATAACATTAGTGAATGAATTGTTGGTATTAAAGCATCAAATACATGTGTATAATGGAAATAAAGATATTCATAGGATTGTAGTTGTGATTTAAAGGAGAGGAGTAATGGGTATCAAGTTAAAGTGAATGACAAATTGTTATTATGAGAGCAAATAATGTTAGAAAATGCATGATGAGTGATTGAATTATGAAATGAAAATGAGCATAAGATGTGAAATCGGGTAATATACCTGGATTGTCTTTGATCATGCATTATACATTATACACATACATATGTGTAAAACTGAATGTTAGGTGATTGTGTATTTATTAATAATGTGTATGCAACGTGCGTATTGCATAATTTTGATATGCAGGATAAGCGTCCACATTCAGACGTTTCCAGATCTTAGAAGCAATTGCTAATCTGGAGTGTACTGTGAGTCGACCTAGATGGTACCATTTACTGTTTGTTATGTTTTAAATTTCTGTTCTGAACTGATATTGTAATGTAATGTAATTGTTCTAATTCTAGACATTAAATGTCTGAGGAGTTTGATAAATGCATTAATAATAATTGAAGTGCTAATTGTATGTGAATATGAAAGAAATATGTTCTTTCTCAACTTAATTTTTGATTGCCAGACCAAGATCCCATGATGAATGTGAAAGTGAATGTAAGTCCAAAATTGTGTGATTTACTGAAAACATAACAAAGTGATTCATTCCTTTCCATAAATGCATGAAACATAAAGGCAGTTGTGACAGGAGTCGCCAGTGAAAAAGAGCTTAAGGCACAATATGTGATAAGAGCCTCAGGCTTAATTGTGAATGTACCCGGTATCTACTAAGGGATATAGGACACTATCTAATATAGCTCGGTATCCACAAGGGATATGGGCCAGCCTAGTATCCACTAAGGGATATGGGCCAATGAAAAAGGAACTCAGTCATAACAAAGTAACAAATTGAAAGTGAGTCTCATAAGCACTGCATATGCATATGAAAGTATGATTTGAATGTTTAACTGATTTCTGAATATGATATGTGTTGAATGTGAAATGTGAAATGAATGATCAAGTGATATATGCTTAAGTGAATGTGTAATTTATGTGACTTAATCTGATGAATTGATGAATTGTATGTGTTATGTGATTGAGTGAGCCATCGAGGATGGTCATTCATTGAGTTCGTAAAACTCACCCAAAATTTGCAATATTTTCAGGCTCAAAAGAGTTACCCCGTTAGGCAAACGGAAGTATATCCAATGCATTCAAGTAAGAGGTAGAGGTCGAGATTAGTTTGCATCTGCATAAGTATTTTCATTCATTTTTGTATGAAAGAATGTATTCCGATATTTTTGTATCATGTATATTGAATATGTTTCTATATGTAATAACTTTCAAAATTGGAAATGTTTTGCAAATGGGATTGATTAAAGTGTAATAATAATTGTCATTTCAAGGTTTATGTAATAAAAAATATGGGCCCGAATTTGATTATAAATTTTTGCATACGCGTGTGTTATTTTTGAAAATTTTATATGAAGATTTGACCGAATGACTGCTACTAGCAAGCCACTTTTGTAGGATTCACACTCGGATATCACTCAGGATGTCAGGTATGTGCCTTACGAGAGTGGGGTGCTACATAAGGTCTATGATTTCTCCTCCACTAGTCACAAACCAACTTGATTCTAGTGGGCTTATGGTTCTCTAAACACTCCCAACGCTCCTTGCACCATCTCCTAACTTAGACTCACCTTGGACAGATGAAAAATCCTTTCCTAAATCTCACCTTTGCGTGACTATTGCTCATTGATTTTTTTCTCCCCACAACCCCCTTTTTATAGCCTCTAAAATGTATCCAGTTGCCACATGTTTTTGGTCTTTGATGAGCTTCCATTTATTAGTCCTCTTATCTAAGTTTCGAATGTTTAAGATGAAGATGTTGCTAGCTGTGTGTTTATGTTTTCTTCTCTCTGTTACGTTTTACATCATTCTAATATTGTATTTTGATTTGTTCTCCCTTGACGGGTTGCTTATGTGTTGTGTTTTTTGCTCCCAACTGATTTTTTGTTGACTTTTTTATCCTTGGCCAATTGCACTTTGGACTCCCAGTAACTAAAGTTGCTACGTCTACATTTCAACTTTAGCTACTTTCCTTGTGCATTTTTGGTCCATCATTTTGATGTTGTGTAGTTTTTGGTATGTTGTTAGGTTGGTCTTATTGCATCATTTTTGGCTACTTTAGTTCTTTATTCTAGTGTTGTTTTGCTACGTTTTACTGACACATTTGACTCTTGCATTTTCTCTTCTTCACTATGTCATTTTGGATTGTCTTGAATGTTGGTGTTTTGGCTTTGTTCCTTCAACTTTCTTTACTATGTTTCATTTTACTCTATACTCCATTATCGTTTTTTTTCCTCTGACCTTTCCTATTTAGTTTCTTCTTTAAGATCCATCAAACCTAAAAATATTTAATATAATTTAATCCCTTTTATATAAAATATGAAATTAAATGTCTTGAGTTATTAACAATAAAACACAACATTATTCGCCCAAATGTGCTAGATAGATGATCTAAAACCATATTAAATAGAGATGTAAAATATGTTATAATTTCTACTTATCACAAACTCTAATAAAATTATAGTTGATGAATGCTATTTGGACTATAAAACTCTTCTTTTATTGAGTGCTTTTGTCTCATGCAACTTATGTCTCTCAAAGTTTTCTTTAAACTCTAAAGAAAAGGTTTTATTTACTAGGCATCGTCATCAGTATAGTCATGTGTGGTGACCATATCTGACCTTTAAACAAAGATAAATAATTACAATGAGTTATATAGTGCGCAAACACAATCTTGTCCACTAATTACATGATCATGTTTGACTTCACATAAGCGTGTCTAATCTTGAAGCCTAGCCTTTCAAATTGTACACTATTATAAAAGATTACACACTTTCATAATGAATTCAAAGAATTTGTTTTGGAGATGCTTATGAATTTTTATGTTTATAAGAAGGTTGGTGAGAGTATATTTGTCTTCTTAAATAGGAGTGTGTAGAGACATACTACTCTTAGAAAACAATGATTTATATTCTTAATTACTGAATATGTGATAGTTCAAGAACAAATCTTATTAGATATGACAAGCAACAACTTAATAATGAGAGTTAGCTTTATAAAGATATTAACAAAAGTCGTTTACCTATTTTGAGTCCTAATACATAGATAATATATTAAAGGTGTTTAGTATTTGAGATATCTATTACTTTTGAAGTATTAAAAATGTCCATTATTCTATATATCAGTTGATATTTAAGCTCAAGGTTATAAGGATATTAATTTTATAAGTAAATCTTTATTAAGGTACATTTTATTTAGAACAATATTATTTTAGGAATGAAAAGGTTCTATTGTAGCATTAATGCTATTCAAGCCAAAATGCATATTTCATTTAGTAAAAATGATTAATTAGATTAAGAAGTTCATTCATGAACTTGGTATAGTTCCTTGCATTGCTCAAAAGAATAATGTACTGTAGAACATAAGAGTCATTTGATGTATAAAAGGAGCTAAGACATCATCAAAGATCCAAGTATATATTTAGGCAATTTATCGTAATTATGATGATGATTGAGATATAAGTTATAAATTTTGAGCAATTGTTCACTATAGAGAATCTTGTAGAATTCTCTCACTAAACCACTATTCCAGTAGTAGCATGATCATTAGATGGTGATATGGAATGATTGATTTAATGCAAGTGATATTTTGTTAGCATATGCCCTACAATTAATCAGTTAGTTATAGTTTTGTGACATAGTTAAGGTATCCTTTATCATATACATATTTAGATGCATATGATAAACACTATGGAATAAATTTACATTGCAAATGAAATTATAATGAATCATAATTATAAGATTCATATTAGATTTATGTCCCTAAATTGTTCCTAGTCATTATTCAATTAATATTGGACATTAATAAAGTGTAAAAAAGACTAAAACATATTATGTTCATCTTTATAAAGGAAGTAATTAATCTTATAAACTAAAGTATGGAGATATTTAAACAAACATGTTGGTGCTTATTGAACAAACATGTAGGTTCTTATTAGAAAACAAGTTCAATAAATTGATGCCATATGAAAATTCCAATTAGAATATTACTTGTATTTCTATAAAAATTCTTATCGTGATGATTGTATAAGTGATCCTTTAACTTGAGATCTCCAAAGTATCTTATATAGGGATTGTTATGTTTTGATACAACTTTTGACTTATTATAGTTAAAGATATCTTTATCAGTATTCATTATACATAGCATGAACTATATAGATGTAGTTAAGTGATCAATATAAGATTCGTCACCCTAAAATTGGAGATTATTTCATTATTCTCTATTAATATTGATTTGGAAAATCTTGGCCAAGGTTGAATGACACTTTATAAAATAATTTGCAGGGGTCAAGGGAGGGTCATAATGTACACAACCTTCCTTTTGTATTCTTACAAATAGAATGTTTTCACGACTTAAACCTGTGACCTTATGATCACAAAGGAACAACTTTTCCAATTGCTACAAGGCTCACCCTCAATTTACAAATGTCATCAATAGAACCAATTATTAATAGTGAAAAACTAACAAAATTGGACTCAAATAGAGTATATACCTTATGCTCTATACCTAATCAGAACATTGGATGATGAAAAGATTGAATTATATAAAAAAAAGACCATACACAAAAAGGCTAGTCAAAACCACTTTGATATTCTTAAATATGTGAATAACCATGATGTGTTGCTAGAGATGACAATCTTTATATATATATATATATATCAAGATTTTTTTTTTTGATAAGATATATATATCAAGATAAATTATTCAATTAGAGAATTAAATATAAATAAAAAGAGTGTAATTTATTTAATCCTAAATATAATTTAGGGATATTATTTGTATCTGTTGCCAATATATTTAGAAACTTGAGTTACACATAAAGAATGAGTTGAAAAAAACAAACATATTTTAATCAAGTTGAATTTGATTGTAAAGTTTGAAAAAACTTTATAATTAAATATGTGATATTTAATAAATAAGGATCAATATGAGATATGAAATCTTATTGGGCATAACTTATATTTACTTAGAATTATTTGTAATTGTATTTAAAGTTTAATTGAAATTAGAATTTAATTTCAATTCAATTACGAAAATGTCTAAAAATTTATTATAAATAGGCTTAAGCTCTAATAAAATTAGTACTCTTTTTTAACTTTCTCTGTGATAGTTGTAGGATTCTCTCTGCTTATTATACAGATATTATTAGAGCCCGAATACTTGTGTCGTTATGTTCAACATTATTTTCAAAGTTTCTTTTCAAGAAGAGACGGCGGCACATGGACAGTAAAGAATCCTACCAATATTATTTTCAAGTTTCTTCGCAATGAGAGATGCGGCACATGGTGTAGATAAACAGAGACAGATCCTTGTTTTGGCAGCTTCGGAAGGGTAAGGAGATAAAGAAATAAAGAAACAAGCTTCATAAACCAAATCTTCCAGGCTCAAATAAGCGATTTTAGCTCACTTGCTACCTTGACATAAATGGATACGACAGGTCAATCTGCGAAAAAAATAACGGGATATTTCCGAAATTCAGACTTATTATAAGAAGAAAACTTTGAAGTTTGTAACTATAAGTAATTTCCTATCTGCTATGTCCCTAGATTCATTATCCTTGTTACCTGCTCCATTATATAATGTTGAGATGACTTGTCTTGGGCAGCCTGATGTGTTAAAAATAGCAGAAGAATTGGCAATGGCAATGAAGACAAGGA
>JANZLC010000201.1:30047411-30067102 GCA_026413385.1 Erythroxylum gracilipes | reverse complement strand
AGAACCCTAATAAATCCAACTTCGATGGCTCTAATTACAAACCCATGACAATATACCCAATATTCCAGTGTCATTTTCGGTACCGGAGACCAATCGGTCCGCCACTTGGCGATTTTTTCGGTCCAAATATTTTTCCCAGAAATTTTTCCAGAAATTCCCAAAATTGCCCAAAAATGTAAAAACACATAACAGTCTACTCCAAATAAATTTTCAAACATGAAATCATATTTTTCCATAAAAATTGAATTTAAGCACATATACCGGGAAATGTCATGAATGCATGTACAGTGCAAATAATTTTAAGCATTCTTAGCCCTTTCTAATTTACTATTCTACCCTTTCCGTTGGGGGTGGGATGTTAAATATAGAACCTCCAAGAATACAGACCAACTATTTAGAACAAAAATACCAAGCCACATCACTAAGCCTATTCACTAAGTCTCTTGATACATTGTTAAAGGGAGTTTTGCACTAATTTTACTCCTAATAGCTATAGAAAACACATCATAATCACTTTTGTATATAGCAAAAAAATGATTCCTAACTCCTAGCTTGTTGAAATTCCAAGGAGATTTTAAAGATAGGGCTACAAGGAGACTCTAGTTTTGATTATGGAATTTCCACCTTGTATATGTGTCCTCTATTTCTATCCTCGTCCCTTTTGCCCAAATTGATCTTTCAACGAATTGCTATCAGTTAATCCTTATTGCCACAATTCTTCTTCTTTTTTCTTTTTGTAGGCTATATAGTAGCTCAGGATACTCTAAAGTTGTTGTTAGGCATTTAGTTTCTTCTTGCATATGGATACTTATGATTCACCTTAACCCTCGTCCTGTAAGTCCTTCTTTCCTGCTTTCTACAGTAAATTTTCTCTTTTATTTATTGCTACATTGAGTTGAGGTTATATATGTTGCATATGTTATTTATGTGTACCTTATGGGTTAATTTGGCTCTCTCTTTTCTTTATGTTCCTTGAATACTTGTTCAGCTATTCATTTCCCTCATGTTGTACAATTTTCCACTTATTCACTACTGGAGGTCCCTCAAAAAATTTTGGATATGCATCTCAATTCCTATAAAAACTTTTTTGTTTTTCTCCTTCCATATAATAAACACACTAGAGCATAAAACTATTTCCATCTTTGTTTTTACAATTCTAGAACTTGTAAAATTATTTTAAGCTAGGATCACATGTCTTTAAAGCTTAAGTTTCACTTGTTAGTGTCTCAAGCTCCTCTTTGCAAAATTTATAATTGTTAGTTTTGAAATTGTGATAATATATCAAGACTAAGGAGACTATTCTTAGTCACTAACAATAAGCAAAATGTTTCTTTAGGATGAATGTTCTTGCTCCAAACCATTTTAGTCGATGTTTGTTTTTAGCCCCTACTTTGAATTCTTTCTTTACAAGTTATATTAGTGAACACTCATGAAGAGTGTTCTAACCATTCATATCTTCTCTTTCCTATACAGGATTATAGTCAGATAGAGCCCTTTGAACTTCTGTAAGGTAATTTCTCCATTCATTAGATCTTAACCATACATTAACCTTCAAATTTTGGTGATTTTCTCTTAGGATTATGTCCTTAAATTGTAATTGAATTAGAGATCCCTCCTTGCTCCAGTTGTCATATAGGAGTGAGGCTTTCCTTCCATTTCCTATCTTACTTTTTAGACAATTAGTTAATAGACTCCTTATCCTCATCATTTATTTATAATAGCAAGATATAGTTAAAATCTAACTTCTACGTTTCAACCAAAAAAACTACATCCACCGCCATCAAAGAGAATTCATATTCTCTAACAGTCTCTATATCCTTTTCCCCATGAGCACTTTATTACTCAATTAAATAAAAATGATTCCCAACCCCCTTCATCCAATGGTTTATATACCTCACTTCATCTAACCTTTTCCATTGTTCTCTTTTTCTTGTTCCCTGTCCATAGGAATTGCCTCAATGATTTCTCTTTGGTCTTTATTAAACCTTTCACTAGTACAAAATAAGAAGCCCAGTAAATATGTACTAAACTCAAAATTGACTTGATGAGTTATAGCCTTCTAGTTGCAGATAGGTTTATATTGCACCAATTTCCTATCCTCATCCGCACTTTCTCCATCAAAGGAATACATTCCTTAAATTGAAGTCTCCTTATTGCAAAAGGCAATCCTAGATAGATAAATGGAGGTTGCTTTTCTTGAATGCAATTATACTAACCAACTATGTTGTGAGATATTAGGAAATCTTTGATAGGATTAACTAGTTCTTATTTTTAGTAACCTCAATACTTGAAAGTTATTTAAACAGTCTAATTGATTTCGTTAGCAAGTTCACTGAAACATCATAGGCCCTTAATAATAGAATTAGATTAACCACAAAGGACAAGTTTAAATAACTCATAAGCTTACAACACATTATCTCCGATTGATATATCTCCTAAAAAGGCACCTTATACATCACTAATTATAGGTTTGAGGACCTTTTTCATTCTCTATCTTATGATTATTGAAATCACTTTATATAGGAAGTTGCAATAAGAAATTGACTTAAATTTATTTAGGGAGCCCAGGTTATTTACCTTAAGAATAAGGTATAAGAATGTCTTATTCACTTCTTTCAACATCTTCCCTTTGTAGCTTCAATTACCATAGTCTTTATAAGGTTCTAATATTTTTTATGAAAGAATCCATTAAAGCCATCTAAGTTAGGAGCTTTATTAGGGTTCATACCAAATATTACCTCCTCAATCTCTCTGTCACTCATAAATGCTATCAACATAGCCTTCTTGCCTTTTAGAAATTGATTGCTAAGAAAAGAGCTTAATAGAGAGGTAGAAGACTTACTCTCGAAAAATGTTCCTATTAGTTTCATGAAGTAAGTTACTACCACCTCTTTAAGCTCATCTTATGTGATACCCATTAAACCATCCATCTTTTCTAGAGATAAAATTTTATTAATGTTCCTCCTTGCATTATTTTATTATGGATGAACTCAGTATTCCTTTCTCTTTCTTCATCCACATTACTCTTAAGCTTTATTTCAAAAATGAATCATGATTATAAATAGCCTTGTAGTTCTCTTTTAATGCTTTATCCTCCTCCATTATCCTTAAGGGTTCCCTGGATTGTTGTTCATGCCCTTTTGCACCTTATTTAAGTAAGCTTTATTCCTTTCTATAGCCTTTATGGTACTTCCTCTCTTTTTCCTCAAGCATAATCCTTTCAATTCTTCCTTTATTGACTAAAGTTTCTTTGTATATACAAACAACTTGTTTACCTAAATCTGTCCAACTATTCCTCTTAAAAATGCTTTATTGAATTCTTTTTCTTTTGCTTATTATTCATTAAACCTAAAAGGAAACATCGTTATCCTCCTTTCAAATATATTTTACAGCAAGATTGGGGTGTGATTAGACATCAAAAGGCTGAAAAAAATGCACTTTACTTTTAGGAAATTGATTAATTCATTCTCCATTCACCAAGGCCCTATCCAACTTTTTTCTAATCTGCCACCTTGTACTTTATTTATTGCTCCATGTTTAAAACTCCCTTTATATGTCAAATCTATAATCCCTATCCTATTTATACATTCCTTTAAATCAAGAGAATATTTCCTTAAGAAAACATGACCATCTTGTTTAGATCTGATTACTATAGTGTTAAAATCTCTTAAAATTATCCAAAGACCACTAGTTGATTGGATGAAATATTAGAGTTTATCTCATAACACCTTCCTTTAGAAAACATGGATTAATCCATAAACAAAAAGACATTACACCCTCAGTATTTTCTCAAATAAAATAGGCTTTTAATTTCATCACTTGATAATTAGAATGTAGAACTTGCACTATAACTATATTTTGATTAAAAAAACTATCAAAATATGACCATAATTGTGATTGTGATGGTTTGATTGGAAGGACCATTGCTTCCCTAACATCTATAAACTAGATAGTCTCTCTTTCCTCAACTTAGTCTCCATAATTCCTATAAAAAATGGCTTATTATCCAAAATGAAGTCCTTTAATGCTAACTATTTTGAGGAGTTATTAATTTCCCTCACGTTTTTAGATTTAGGCCCTTTAACCCTATTCTTTGATTTGTTTTTGCTATCTGCCTTAAATTCCTTGTTATCCATCAGTTTATCTCTTCCTCTTACCTTTATAAAGGATTCTTTAACCATTAGTATCTGGATGCTGAGATTGTTTACTACCCCTTTATGAGTCAATTGTTCCTCTCACTAGTTAGAATCTTCCATAACCAAATCCCTTCTTTTTCTACTTGCATTTCCTTTCTCTTTTAAGCTTTCATTCCCACTAACAACCCCTTCCTAGTAGCATTGGTACTCTCCTAACCTACCTTGCTATTAGGGCTCACTTTTTCTTCATCTATTTACTATGTTCTTGTCCCATTAGCTCATTATAATTGCCTCATAGAAATCTTCTACCTGTCTCACTTTATTGTTTACCCTGCACCCTCAATGTACGTTTCCACTGGTACGAAATTTGCATGGATTCTTTTAACTATGTCTCTCTCTTATCTAACCTCATTAGTGGAATATATTTCGGAAGTTCCTTCTTTAGTTCCACACCCACATACATTCTTACATATCCTACCCTTCTTATCAAGGTTGTATTTTTATCTATATATATATTGGTTTTCTCATATAGTTAGCCATCATACTTAACCTCTTTTTTAACAAGTACTCTAAAGGTAAGTTATGTAAATGCATCCATATCAACACCATAAAGTAGTACTTGCTTTTTTTATAAATAATGCTTGGCTTCTATAGCTGTAAAAAGAGAGGAAAACATTGAACGGGCCATGGTCCTACCTCTAAAATATCTTTAGCTTCTCCTTTAATAGTATATTTAAACAAAAACATGTTCTCTTTTGTCATCATCACTTCCCTCAATCCTTTCCCTCTCTAATTCCTTTGAGTCCATTCATTTAGCACTAAGAAAGGTAGCCTTCTGCCCAAAAAAAACTATCATTGCCTCATAATCCTTAGCTCCTTCCTTCAATATACCAATCTTTGGGGATACTACGACTTGACCCTCCTTTGTAGAGTGTGACATAAATTCCAAAGATTCAGTATGACATCTTCTTACCATGTTCCTCCAGCTGAGGCTTAGAATTACCACCTTAGTGGAAGTAACTACGGCTCGAGCCTCCTTTGTAGTGTGTGACATAAATTTCAAAAATTCAGTATCACTTTCTATGAGATCCTACATCGGTTGGAGAGGGGAATGAAGTACACCTTATATGGGTATGGATACCTCTCCATTACAGATGCGTTTTTCATGGCCTAATGCACAGGATCCCATCAGATCTGTAAGCGGATGATCTGGGATGTTACAGGTGGTATCAGAGCTAGTACTTGGGCCGGTTGGACTGGCAGGAGGCTAGGCCTCCCTTACAGACTCGTTTTCCATGACCTAATGGAGCAAATCCCATCAGAACTCCGAGGTTAAATGTGGTTGGGTTATAGTAGTTCTAGGATGGGTGATCTCCTGGGAAGGCCTCATAAAAAGCAAAACCGTGAGGACTTGGCTGGGCCAAGGCCCAAAGCGAACAATATCTGTAAGCGGGTGATCTGGGACGTTAAAGTGGTATCAGAGCCAAGTTACCCGAACCATTGTGCCAGCTAGGCTGGACCCCAAAGAGGGCAGAGCCCTAATGGGGTGAAGAGTGTGAGATTCCACATCGGTTGGAGAGGGAAACGAAGTACGCCTTATAAGAGTATGGATACCTCTCCCTTACAAACGCGTTTTTCATGGCCTAATGCACAGGATCCCATCGGAACTCTGAGGTTAAATGTGCTTGGGCGAGAGTAGTTCTAGGATGGGTAACCTCCTGGGAAGGCCTTGGGAAAAGCAAAACCGTGAGGGCTTGACTGGGCTAAGAACCAAAGCAAACAATATTTGTAAGCAGGTGATCTGGGATGTTACAAGTGGTATCAGAGCTGGTACCTGAACCGCTGTGCCAGCTAGGTTGGACCCCAAAGAGGGCAGAACCCTAAGGGGGTGGAGAGTATGAGATCCCACATCGGTTGGAGAGGGGAACGAAGTACGTCTTATATGGGTATAGATACCTCTTCCTTATAGATGCGTTTTCCATGGCCTAATGCACAGAATCCCATCGAAACTCTGAGGTTAAATGTGCTTGGGAGATAGTAGTTCTAGGATGGGTGACCTCTTGGGAAGGCCTTGGAAAAAGCAAAACCGTAAGAGCTTGGCTGAGCCAAGACCCAAAGCGGACAATATCTGTAAGCGGGTGATCTGGGGTGTTACAAGTGGTATAAGAGCTGGTACCTGAACCGTTGTGCCAGCTAGGTTGGACCCCAAAGAGGGCAGAGCCCTAAGGGGGTGAAAAGTATGAGATCCCACATCGGTTGGAGAGAGGAACGAAGTACGCCTTATAAGGGTACGAATACCTCTTCCTTGCAGACGCTTTTTTCATGGCCCAATATACCGGATCCGATCCCATCAAAACTTCGAGGTTAAATGTGCTTGGGTGAGAGTAGTTCAAGGATGGGTGACCTCCTGGGAAGGCCTCGAGAAAAGCAAACCGTGAGGGCTTAACTGAGCTAAGGCCTAAAGCCGACAATATCTGTAAACGGGTGACCTAGGATGTTATATTTTCCTCCAGTTGAGGCTTGGAATTACTACTTAGAGGAAGTATTAACACATTTATCTTCTTTTAAGTTACATTCTTCTAACAGTTTAGTAGTAGTTTGGCTCTTTTGAAAAGGCCCCTCTTGAGTAGGTTAGGGGAGAGTAGAGACTAAGGATAGAAAAGTAAACTTATTAATCTCCAATATCTAGGAAAGCTGACTTTTTCTATAACAAGAAAGACTAAAAAGTGGTAAAAAGTTTATCTAAAAGTACACTAAAGAGGGTGAGAAAAGTGTAAAAACTCTTGAATTGACACTAACTTCTCTAAGAAACTCTTGAATTGACACTAACTTTTGGACTCTTCTCAGACCCCTTTGTAAATCTGGAGGGGCTCTAAAGAGTTAGAAGGGGAAGGAAGAATAGTAAAGAAAAGGAACACTCCTAGTATGGGTACGAAAACAAAGACGAACTGGTCTAAGCAACTATGATAGAAGAAGAAATATGGTCAGGTAGAGAAAATAGTTGGTACCGGGAGCTTGGGAAGAAGAATGAGGAGGTTTGGGAAACTAAGAAATAGAATCTTCAAAATATCCGCTGCTTAACATGTAAAAAGTACATAATTGATAGAGAGAAGAAAGAGTATTCATTCCAGAGAGAAGTGCAACATAAAATTATCTATATCTTTTTATTGTATTCATTAATTATCTTTAAATATATATGATATATGATACATTTATCTTTTTAAAAAATGTATGTAATTAATCACATAGCATATTCATTCTTCAATATATAATAATTATATATAATTCATTTTATATACTATAGAATGAATGCATTTATAAAATCAAGTCATAATATCATTATTTTAGATAAATTCATATAAAAATTTAAGTGCAACATAAATTTATTTTATTTTTCTATATAAATAAATTCATTTAACAATAAAAAAATTGTGGTTATTCATTAACATGAAGATTATATATTGAGGCATATAACAATAAATATATATATATATAAACATAATTATTGATAATGAAATATATTAGAAGCTTAAGTAAAAATTTACAAAATATTAAATATTAAAAAGAAAACTAATATGTAACAGTTCTAAAAATCAGTATTGTAGTTGATCAAAATTAGAATTGAATTTGTTTAAAATTTCAAAATAAATATTTTCCAAAAATTTAGGCATGTTATAAATTAATATGAATAAATGCATTTAGAGATTCAAAAGATACAAGATAAATTATCTATATCATTAGACTATTTTAATTAGACCTTTAAAAAATTAAGATATAAGTCATACCAATTTTACTGTAGAATAATTATATATAATTCATTATATTTATTCGGAATAATTGAACATATAAAAGCATAACATATACAATAATTGTGTTTAATTCATTTTTTACATTTATTTGGAATAAATTTACATACAAAATCAAGGTATGACATTGATTATTTTTTGATAAATGAATAATTTTGTATGCACGAATACAATAAAATTTTTTGTTCATTATATATATACAAATGTATATTAAAGCTTAAATAAAAAATTAAAAAATATAAAATATAAAATACTAAAAATAAAACTAGTACATACTAATTTTAAAATTTAGTGTTGTGATCAATCAAAATCAAAATTAGATTGATTCATAATTTTTTAAAAATATTAACTAATTTCATGTAGGTTCTTAATAATGATAGATGATCAATTACCAAAGGCCTAACACAAATTAAAGCATATATATTAAACAGAATATCATATAATTATATTGGTAAAAGCATGGCTAATTATATAGAAAATAAATATTATTCTTCAAAATTTATGCAACCTTTTCCTACAAATTGATGTAAAGCGTCCAGTGTCATATAACGTGCATACAATTACATGATTTGATTGTGCATAAATTTATACGAAAACATCCTCAATATATTACGCATTCCACCCTCCACCCATGTAATCCTTCGCTGCATAGTTTCTAATTAGGAATTATTCATTCCATCCATGTAATCTCTATTACATAGTTTGTCATTGTAATTCCTATCATGTTGCATCTCATTTCATTTTATTCCACCATATTACATGCTGACAAACACATTAAATGTTTATTCAGGTGAGTATTTTTCTAGTCGGCCTTATACAGGAGTAGCCATCGAGACAAGCTCTAAGGAGTAAAAGTTGTTCAATACTGACAGAGTAACATCGCAAGTCGGAAAAAAGGAAACCTAAATTATTTCTTGCACAAAATCTAACATTTTGTATACAAACCAAAAATGGGAAGTATAAGGAATTATTGGGTGTCACTAAAAAGGAACAGAAGCAATAACTTGATAAGTTAATTCCAGACTGAAAGATCAAAGCATAAAATAAAAGGAAGCGGAAAAAGCAACACAGAAAGGCATCTATCTTTCGGATAGCTGCAGCCTACCTCTGTAGGAAGGGAATGGTACACTTTCTTTTTCATGTATTCTTCGCAAAGAAGTACAATAAATATACCAAAAAAAGCTTGTCAGCCAATGGCTAGCACAAAATCTCAGATATCAGCTCCCTGATGGCAAACAATTTAGGAATGCTCAAAATAGTAGAACAGGCTCTATCCTAGTTATCATCCCCTGTAGACATTAAAGTAAGCTATTGTATTCACTGTAATCTAGCAAGTGCCCAGACTATGAAACAAGCAGACCAAGTCTCTGATAGCCCTCGCTGCGCTGCAAAAAAGCTTACGCATAATTAGGTTCTATGAAAAGATCAAACTTCAGGCCATGGTGATATTTAGCCTATAATTCAAAGAATTGGCAAACATAGACATAGTATGAAAGTTCTCTTGATTCACATATCATCATAAGATCACTGGCCATCAAACAGTTCTGTTGCTTGCAATAAGAATTGAACCCAATTACTGAAAAAGAATAATGCCCCAATAATAATGCTGGTTACACTTGTATGAGTAGCATAATGCAGCTACGAAGAAGAGTGTGTATACCTGATCAGATTTAAGATGCATCTGAGGTTTCCAGGACGTCTTCATTAAATTCACCAAATATATCTAGGCATCCATCCCAGTTTCTCTGCTCTCGTGCTTCCCAATATCCTCCCACATACCGGAAAGTTCCATTTTCAGACTCTTTTTGGAACCACCTGGGCTTCCATCCATGTTCTTGCATCTTTCTTGACTGCAGAGGATATGTGACACATGATGATGAACATTAAGCAATTGTAATCCACTCTTTGGAACAAATAAATGTCAATATCCAGATTTTAGGACATCAGTAACTTTTTATAAACAGGCTCATAGGAAATCAAAATAGTTATCAAGCATACCATTCTTTGCCTCTTCTCTAGCCGTTGTTTCTCTAAATTTGCCTTCTCATATTCTCCATTCTCCAGATGTCGTTGGTCTGGTCTAAGCCTAGAATCTGTAGGTGGGAGCTTCTCCTTAATCCATGATCAAATACTCAGGATCAGACACAACTATATAAACAATTAGAGATGCATAACAGGAAGTGGCAATGCACACTACAAAATTGAGAAAACACAATATCTACCTGCAGTCCTGGCGTTAATTCATTTAGTGAGATTGCAAAGGCTGTTAAGTTGTACCGGGTGAGATTAGGATGTGCCTTACTACTTCTCCAAAGAAAATTGGGATTAGATGAGATATTATTCTTTGGCTTTCCAATCCCATCACCATAAGTGAAGTACACACTTTCATTCCATTTCCCAAACAATGAGGCAACTTTATTGCCTGATACATCTTCAACAAACCCATTAACCTGAACATTTATAGCAGACATTGCATGAATGGCCAACACAACAGAATCCAACCCATAGATTTCAAAAACAGCATTCTATGCCAATGAATTCAATTAAGAAGCAGCACACCATGCTAGTTCATGGCAATTATATAGATAAAAGGTCAACCAAACATAATTGAAACACTTGCACGAGTAGGACTAGTAACCTGGTGAGGATTACGGTCAAGAATAGATTGCTCCTTGAATTTCAGTTCGCATGAATACTCTCTATTTCCACGTATATGCATAGTCCCGTGATGATCACAATAAAGTTTACCAAGGATGAGATTGTAAATGCTTGTTGTAACCTAATGAATAACCAAACCTGTGTTAATCTCAATGTAAACTAGAAACTCAAAAAGGATGCCAGATGATTTCACGGTTCATTCACGTTCTGAATAAGATAATCATTATTACATGCACACCTTGCTCCACTGGAATATTTCACCATCATCAAACTCTAGTGTCAAAACTCCAACAGGGTCAAGCTGAATTGATCGCCCCCAAAATTTTGAGCGAAGGTTGCTATCACCCCAGAATCTCCAGCCTCTGCCTTCACAGTGGCAAGCAATAATGGTTGGATGATGACTTACCTGTTTCAAAGCAAAGTGTGATTGAAACAGACAACAAAATGACTCAATGTTATCATATTATTCTTTTACAGTTATAAAACTGCAATTATTGTTCCCTCATTCCACAATTCGCCAAATGTCTTCAAACCAGCAGGCTATTCCCCAACTTTATTACTTAGAAGAACAATCACAAATTCTTGGAAAATCTTCTATTTCCTAAGAAATTTCGATGCTTTCCATCTGGGTCTCTTTTCTTAGAAACACTTATCATCTTCTAGTTGTTGTTAGGGCAATTCTATGCCCCCAATAAGTAATGTCTGGAAACACTTGTCCTTTTGTTATCTACAGGTGTAACATGAAGTTATAACTTTCTCAAAGGCATTACATTTATTTCTATTGATTAAACATTCATAACTGAAGCATTAACTATGAGATCAACGTTTCTTTTATTTTAAGGTAAATGCTGTAATTCAAGTCATCATAAGCCAAGATGATCACTTACCTTCTCAGAGAAAAAGCGAACACCTTTCTCAGGATAGTCAGCTTCATAAGTTTCTCCCAGCAAAGGATTGAAGGGTTTACAGTGTCGGCCTTCAGAAGAGGCATATCCAGACACAGCAAAAGCAGCAACATTTAGGATTCTCAAGAGACCATTCCCCTGTAGAAAATCTCACAGATACAAGCATAATTAACTAGGAATCAGATAAGAGTTTTATGTTACATGTTTGCCATTAATTAAAGAGCAGGAACTTACGTCAAGACTATAGAACAAGAAATAGAAGATAATGATAAGTACATGTTCCTTACTGCTTTTCCGTACTCATAGGCCTGGTCCAAGAGGTAAGAATACTCCAAGTCCTCAAAACACTTCTGGAGGGATGATATTGGTTCATTAAAGTAAACAGGGAGACAAACGCGTGTTAGATCTTTCCCAACATTGTCTTTAATCAGTGACCATAGGCTAACCCCTTTCTCTTTCTCAACAGGATCAGGAAGCTTTTGACGCCTCTGAATTTCTACATGTTCAGAATTACAAACCTGCAGTGGTGCATGCATTTTCTTCTCATTATCAAATTGATCGGGCTTCTCCAAATGATCGTGAGCTTCATTCATTAATCCATCAGTGACATTAGTTTCAATAAAATACTCTCTAGAGTCATAAAAGAAGGTTTCATCTTCATCTGAAGCTTCTCCAATGTCATGCTTCTCAATATCATCAGAAGATTCAGTGGTGCTCCATTCTGAAATGCAGAACAAACATTGAGAGTCAATGCAGCACTGGTGACAAAGCATCTTTAGTTAGATGATCATTAAGACCTAAGGTGTGAATTAGAGAGAATAAACCACTTGAAACCAATTGGGCATGGTCACTATAAACATTTGAATCATTCCAACTCCAAGTAAACATGATAAATTTTTTCTACTTGTATAGACCAATTAAAAACAAAAAGAATGTGGTAAAGCTGTTATTGAATAAATAAAAAGTGAAGTGAAAAATGCGTAAATAGTAAGAAACTTGAGTAAGTTATGATGTTACCACTATATTTTCCACGTCCTAAGCTTGAAAATTCATGCTTGCTCAATTGATATTCACTAGCCGGGATTACAGAGGTTTCCGTCTCAATGTTAGCTGCCTTCATAAATAACAAGAGAAGTAATTGAATTCTTCGGGGGTAACATATCAGAAAATTGATTACACTATGAACATTTATAACTTGAGGCAGTTCATTACAGTGATTATTAGTTATAAACAATGGTCATGTCATTCATTGGTAGAGACAGTTAAAGCCGTTGGCCATCAAGGTTTACATTCTAGCCAAGGCCATAAACATATTAAAAGGAAAAACCAAAATACAATTGTGGTACCAAATAAGTTACCTCCAACTGCCTTATTGTGTCAAGCAAATTGGACCGTTGTTCACAAAGAAGTTTAAGTTGGTCTTGTACTTCAGAAAACTCCGATAGCATGATCTGTTCACAATCCTCGACAAGATTCTCATTAATTCCATCTTCAAGTAAGCGTTTCTTAAGTCTAGCAGTTGAGACAGACAAATCTTCAGGTACAAGGGAGAGACTACGATTTAGTGATGTTGATGGAAAGAGACTACAAGTCGAGTCCAAAGCTTCCATCCAAGCCACCCTATCTGTCTTTGAATCAGTTCTCAAATGAAGCGTCTTTGTAGCTGTAAATATGTAAAATCGTCTATCATCCGACTTGCTCTCACGAAATGACAAAATCTACCACAAAAAATCAGATGACATTTTCAACATGAAATCATTTGCCAAATCTCTCTTTACAACTACCATAATCGACAAATAATAAAGAAATGACTTAATCATGCAAGAGAGCATAGAACTTATAAAAAAGACAAATTAGTTAACCACAATTGTTAGTTTGGTGGACAACAAGTATAAGTTTTGGTGACAACAAAGACAAAGATTTAGTTTATGATAGGTTTATGTAGTAGTAACTTAAATAGGTTATCCTAATTGTACTTATATTATTTATTTTATTTTGGATATTTTAGTTAAAAAATCTTTTCTTATTTCTAATAACTTTTTTAATATAGGTGTGGATATTAAAATCCTGAATTTTTTCTTCTTAGATGAGAGTGATTCCTAGTTTCTGATCTACCATTATGTTTCGCTAAATTCCAATAACTATTTACTTATTTTCAGCAGCCAAAACCCTAAAAATTTAGCTATACCAAACCTGAAATTCCAGAATCCTAAGCTGGAAATCCAGACCTGAAATGAGAATTTTTAACAGCCTAACAACACTCAGCAGTCCATATTTTCTAGTTTTCTGTGTTGTCTACTGGTTGATATTTCTTCTACTTGTCCTGCATCACTTAAGCCAGGAAGTGGAAAAGTAACAACTTCTTATCCTAAAAGCTGCCAAAAGAGGAGCAAGAATTTAGCACTCTCACATATGAGAAATATCCAAAAGCAGAATCATCAAACTTGGACTTAAATGTCATCACTAAACCAACGTTGTCCAAGTGGGAGTAAAGCCTCGTAACCAAGAAATACCCCGTGTGGAAGTACTAGTTGCTTAAGAAGACCAATAGCGTGAAGATCTCATAAAGAAACCAAGAACTTGTCTTGGCCAAGCTGTACGATTCAAAAGTCAAAGACCTTCACTTACAGACCCAATGAGTTCACAAAAACATAAAAAGAGAACGAGATTCAAGTAAGGAGAGGAGAAGACCTAAAGTTAAGAGAAAGAGGATGCTTGTTTTTCTTTTTCAGTGGACGATAAGGGCAAACATCACGATTATCTACCATCCGCTTGTTTCGAGGGACAGTGAATACTCATTGATGTGACCACAGCAGAAGTACCTAGACCGACACGTATCCTATCGTAGCCACAGAACACCTGGCCGATGTGACCCACCATACCACAGCAGCAGCAACAACCAGTTAAACTACGAAAAACCAGAGTTGAAGGTCGAAAAAGCATAAAATCTATCTTGAAGTGAAAAAAACCCACGAAGGAAATTGATACTAAAGTGAAAAATGAACTAAAGCCCATAAACTCACTTTTTGACCTTTTACAATTTACACGACCAACAATGCAAATAACCTCTGCTTCATACCCAAAATCCACCAAGCCATTTTCCTTTCTCGACGTTTCTTTGTTTGTTTTGACAGAAACCAGAAAGCCAAAAACAAGTAAACCAGAAACAGAAAAGTGACCCAATCAGGCAGACAGCGAGTTGTATTTTAGAACCAAAATTTATCCTTTATTAGCAAAACTTTCTCCTCCAGTTCTATAACATCAATAAAAAGTAACATAGACCCATAAAAATGGAAACTAAATTCAATACAAGGAAACTTTCAGATTAATGTTATTGATACCTTTAAATGGACAATGCCAACAGCCTTCTGATGTTTCCTTCTGTGACTTCTACTGTCCATTCGCGAAAGCCGACCTGAGGAGACATCACCGATCAGTCGAACCTCGTCGTTCGGTGTTAAAGTATTGAGATTCTCCGACCGGCGAATCTTAGAGTAAGAAAGCAAGCCGTTTTTCAGCGAAAACCACCGGGATCTCCACCCTTTTCCGTAATTCGTCCACTTGTAGAGGACCCCGGCGACGGTTGCATCCGCTCCCAGTGGCGTCAGCCTGACGTCAGATCCACGGGAAAACGGCCCCGGCAACGACCTTGTTCTGTTCAGTGACATGTCCGGCGACTGGTCGCCCATTCCTGTACCCTCCAGCGAGATGCAACACAATGGGTGGATTTCTTTGACTCTCATTTTCAAATAACCATGCAAGTAAAGAGGAAGCAGAGAGAGAGAGTCGATCAAATCTTTTAATTTTCCATTAAATTTCCCAAAAGAAAACCTCCCGTAAGAAGAAAACTGATAACCCAGAAAATCCCAGAATGTTAAACGAAGAAAGGTCTGTGGAAACTGGAAATAACCAAAGTTCTCTTCTTTCTAGGCGAACCCAATAAGCTCTGAAATTTATGAAGAAAAAAGCGTCGTCTTTTTTTTTTCTCTTCTGTTATCTTTACGATTTCTAAATCTAAAATGCAATATATACAACAAAAATATTAATAAGATAGAGATGGGGAAGCTGTAACACGCTCGTCTGTGACTTGGTCATGGAAATATATTTAGATTGTGTTGATTCTCCTCTCCACTGAAATTATATAAATACACACGCGCGCGAGGCCGAAGGGGAAGCAGTTGAGAGGGTGAAGGTCGATGGTGGCATAAAGGTAATTTAATTATACGTGACGTTGAATCCAAGTCGAGTTAAATGCAAAAGCCTTGTTCTTTCTTCCTCCTTTTTTATATTAATGCAAGTTTCTTTTCCTTTCTTTCTTTTTGCTGAAACAAGGTGACAGTCTTCTCACAGTTTCTGTTTTAATAAATTAAAATATTGTAGCAAGTATAGCAAATTAATTAATAAAATCGATGCATAGGAAAATGGCAACGCCTGGTTTTTGTGTTAACATTGTCAAATGGGACAATTTGATAGTCTCTCAGTTTACTTGCTTAAGAAACAAAAAAGTCGTATTTACCACTCAGCTACTTGAATTAGTTATTAGCTTGTTTTATTAGAATAGGAGATTATATTAACAGATTTGACTGGCGAATAATATCAGTTATTTATTAAAAATGTTTAATAAAATTAGCTGTTTAGTATTAATTATTTATGTATAAAATAATTTATGAATGTATGACTTAAAAAAATTATGAGAATATAAATATTTTATCTTAATAGTGTATTGAACATTCTTGTAAGAATTTAGATTTTCAATTATAATACTTAGTAATGTAATTAAGTAAAAAAAATGAATTTATTAATACTAACACAAATTTCTTATTGTTAAATAATTTATTTAAATTATAATTTCTAATCATTGTGTACATCTAAAAAATATAAAACAATACAAGTCAATATATTTTAGAAATAATAAACATTAAATGCTCTTAAATTTGTTGGTAAGGAGATGTAACAGACAGTAACTATTGCATGATTGGCATATTGTCACCTTCTCTAAGCATCTTGTCTTTCTTGGAGACAATGCACATTACTGGAATGCAGCATATTACCAATCTAATTCCTGAAAACTTCTCAAAGTTGGCCCATCTTAATGCATTGGTTTTAGAAGACAATTCTCTTCAAGGGAACATTCTTTCAGGTTTATCAAATCTTTCCAATCTTGTTACCTTCTTTTCAGTGAGGGCACAAATTTAATTAGCTGGTTGGGTAGAAACGTTTCTTGATGGAGCTTTTTAATTTTCAACTAGTTGAGTTAAATACACCAACTTACCAACAGTTAACAAACAAATGGTATTATGGCAAACACCTAAGTACCTTCGACACGCTAATATATGGCTTTTCAGCCATCTACCAAACGGGGCCAAAAACTTTGTTGATTATTGCCGTTCAATGTAAGCTTCCTTTGATTCTGCAGGCTACAAACGTAAAGAAATCCGTTGAGCAACCTTGCCATAACATATATTACACCATCTTTGAAAAAAACCCAAGAGACAGCTTGTATTTGTTTTCCTGCATAGAAAGTTAAGACGGACGACCTCTTGTCTGTACTCCAACTTCATGTCATGGAGATTCCTTTAAATTTAATTTATATCCTTGAAGAAAAGAAGCCAAATAGTGGATTTGGAACTTTCGTTTGAAGCTTTTACAACTACAAAATGTAATGGGAACACTTGAAAAGACTTGGCTGAAATGGGTTTCTAACTAAATTGTTTTAGAGTCCAACTTTGTTCCAGTAGGTAAAGGCTCCTAATAATAAGCTTAATTGCTCTAGATTATGTGTCTCTTCAACTATAAACTGTCATTTTAGTGATGTTTAGACTTTCAGCTGAAACTTCCAAAAATATCTTAGATATTAATTTTTATTTATTTATTAAATAAAAGTACCTTTTCAGTATTCAACATCTCATTAATTTATGTTTACAATATGCATTAATATTTGTAGATAATATTCAAATAATATATATTTATAATCATATAGATATTAAAAATAAATATTATAATTGATCTAAGTGCATTTAAACTTCTTCATTTCGTATCTTATATCTATACAATAAGTATACAGCCAAATATTGAATATGTATATTTTTTTTACAAATTTAAAAGAAGCTAATCTTTTTATCAATCTTAATATATTAATGAGTTAATTACAAAAAATCTCAAACTTTACTCAATTTTGTAATTATAGCCCGAACTTAAAAAAGAGACAATTAAATATTCAAACTTTCAATTTTTTAATTATAACCCAACGTTAGTATTTCTGTTAACATCGTTGATATGGCTTGTCACATCAGACAAAAACCCTAAATACTTATATACGTTATACTTAATTAAGTTTAACTAAACTACGTTATTTTAGGATTAAAATCCCTAAATCAAACTCGGTACCTAAATCGTTGGAATTGAAAACCCTAAATTAGTTCATTCTTGCACATAAAAAAAAGGGCTTAGGGAGGCAAATTATGATTTCATTTAGATTGTTATAAATTGTGTTTTTGTCGTCTTATATTAGTGTGATGGAGTGTCGTTATTGTCTTGCATCGACATGACAGAGTCGAATTTAGGGATTTTAATCTCAAAATGACGTAGTTTAGTTAAACTTAATTAAGTCTGATGTATATAAATGTTTAGGATTTCTATCTTATGTGGCAAGTCATGTCAGCAACATTAATGAAAATCCTAACGTTGGGTTAGAATTTAAAAAAATTGAATGTTTGAATATTTAATTGCTACTTTTTTAAGTTCGAACTATAATTGCAAAATTGAGTTAAGTGTGAGATTCTTTTTGTAATTAACCCTATATTAATATTCAAAATAATATAAAAGTAAGTCTTATTATGAAAGATGCAGATATGGTACATTATGGTCAAATTAACTTTTATTTTATTTTAAGTCAACTTATATTTGACTTATATTTGTGTACCAAATCTACTGTTCTTTCAAATTCACATAATATTTTTTTTCCCTCTTTCATTTCCACAAGCTTTAGCTCAACCATTAAGCTGGTGGAGGAAATGGTGGAGGTGATGATCGAGTAAAAGGAGTTGGGGCTCTAATATCGATGACTATTTTCATTCATACACCTAAATTCCTTAAATTTGCCCATTTTTATAATAGGTTTCGATACCATCATTAGGGATAGCAGATTAGCCAAGCCTGATCTGAAATTAGTAGACCAATCCTGGGTTAACCAAGCTTCAAACTAGGCCTTGAGTCTTGTTTTTCAAAAGTCGAATCTCTTAAAGCCCAATTAGTTGAAACAACATCATTTTATATAGAGCAAATGGAAGTTTTGTTTTTACTATAGGAGCTTCTATTTTACACCTTAGTGAAACAACGTTATTTTATTCTACTTAGGTTAAAATCACCCCATTCCCCATTCTCTCTCACCCAATCCAATAATCCCTATCTCCCACTCCCTCCCTTTTGCCTTTGCATGCAGTGTGTCCAGTGTCCTTCCTATGATTTTATTTGCCATTTCACAATAGTGGAAAAAAGGCATAAAAAGATGCCCATTTTAGCATAGTTTTTAAAGGTTATTAAAGCATTAACTCACAGTTTTGGTTACTTAAAGGTTATTAAATGATCAAAGCATTAACTCACAGTTCATTTGGTGATTAACAGTCTAGTGTATAATGGAAAATTTTGAAAACTTAAACTATAGTTCAAGTTTCTTCCAGAAAAACATGACAAAAGAATGTTGCCACTATGAAACATTAATGTGTGTAGAAAGGATAAGCTCTAACTAAATTAGAACCTAGAAAATAGAACCAAAACGAAGGTAAACTATTGCAACAGAGAGTGAAATAGAACTCATAAAACTTGTTTATAACCTACCTATCAAATACCACTCATTAGAAATTTCAAATACACTACATCTCCACAACCACCATTATCATCATAATACAATGGGAAGAGATTACAAAACAACATCAAAATAAGCATTGCAAATGGAATTATGAACCTAAGATATAGAATTATCATCTTTTATAATGAAAACAGAAGGAAAAAAAATTGACAAATTTGTAGTCACACACATTGATCAAGCTATAGCTACAAGCACTAGCACTACAAGAAAATCGTCCATTACCGACGGAATAATCCGTCGGGAAATTGGAAATTTCCGTCGGTGATTATCATTACCGACGGACAGGGACGACATGGCTAACCGTCGGTAAATAGGCTGA
>JANZLC010000201.1:30008433-30026607 GCA_026413385.1 Erythroxylum gracilipes | reverse complement strand
TTAGGTCTTTACGTAGTCTTCTACCTCTGCATGGAAAGATTTCTCCTGCTGATGGGCTTTGGAGAATATGGATCGATTGGCCCGCGGATTGTTATGACCGAGCCCAAGCCTAAAATGACCGACCCGACCAATATCTATTAAAAAATACTTTTTTTATTTTATAGTCAAATACTCTTTTTTTAAAATAACTTTTGTAGTGGAGAAAAGTATTTATTAACCATCCAAAAATTCATCCAATCAAGTACTAAATATGGTTCAGAAGCAAATTCTCCCTAAACAAATAAGAGCACTTTATCATTAATTATTGTTCATAGTCCATAGATGCCCATCGGCGATTTTTACCCTTCGCTTGACAGAACTTCTACGCATTTTTTTCTTTCAACATGCTATGCCACATCTTATGTATGTCTACTTTTTTTTTCGCTATCAATGAATACCACTCACGTAATGATCAATATTTTATCTTTTTTTTTAGTACAAAGGGAAAAGCCAAAAAATTAGCTTAACGCTCTAGTGAACAAAACATTGTGGGCATCCTGACGGAGAAGCTTCTGGACGCTTAACGGAGGCTTCTGAAGGATATACAGGCCTGGACGGAGTATCCCGACGAGGGCTACCAAACTATCTGCACACTGATTACCTACGCGAAGGACATGATGGAATTGAACCTCTCAAGGATGCATTCAGCAAGTAATTGAATTTGTCCTACTAAGTATGGAATGTTAAAAATTATTCTTGCATGCATGAAAAGCAAAGATGAAAATTCTCTTTGTTTATATATAAGACTTGCTGACACTTGGTATGCGCATAATGATATCCTTTCTACTTTTCTTCATCTTCATTTTACATTGTTTAACACCTTGGGATAAAGTCATTTTACATATTTTTTAAAAGGTTAATGCAATTTCATTTTTTTTTAAAAAAAGAATATTATAATGAATGTGCAATTTGAATATTTAACACAGTAAAAAATTTCCTCAAGTTTTTAGACTGAACTGAAGTGTTAACTCATTTTTTTCAAAATTGTTTTTGAAGTAAAAGGATTTTAAAAGGAAAAGTTTGATTCTAATGACGTTGGTATGTACTGGAAATTGCGAATTTTGTTTTAGAGATTATATTTAGTTTTCTATCTATTTTGGCATTTTCCTTTTGGACGTATGAATTGCGGTTTCGATGATGGTAAGAAAGGAGAAATAAATTGGAACTTATGACATATCGATAAGCTCATAAGTCATGCGGAGAATCAAATCCAACCAGCAGTTTAATTATACAATATCAATGAAATCGCAAACACTCACCCCAAAAAATAATGTTGTCAGTTCTTTGTGAGACCAAAACTATCAGTTTTAGCCCTTGGCCATGTGTCTGTTTCAAGTTTTCTTTAATTACCCACAATAAATGCATGGGACCGCACAGAACCGATTGAGATAGTCCCAATCGCAAGTCGCTTCTAGTCCCAAAGTGTTTAAAGAGGTAAGCTTACCGCATATGGAAAACCCTAAAACTCATTTCTTTGTTCCTTTCTGTATGCATGCGCACTCTCAACTTGCCCACTTTATAGGCTACCCTTGTTCTTTTTTGTCCGGAACGAAGCTTTCATTGATTGACATGAAAATAAGTTTGTTTTTACATAATAAAGCATGATATTAATGAAGCTTATGGGTGATTCTTACAACTAACTGTAATGCAGACATTCTCATGTGTTGAAGAAGGGGACTCCTATCTAGCACTAGATCTTCACATTTTGTGTCACTTTAAACGTTTCCACGATCCAACCTCTTTTGCCCCCCCAATGTTTTGTTGTATGAAATACAAGTTCAACTCAAACTTATCACTTAATCTTAATTAAGAGTTTAGGTATATTTATCATAATTTTTATATAATTCAACCAAAGAGTCTAAGAGAATCATTTGTCATAAAATATTATTTAAGTTAATATAGTCTCTTTGTTTTTTAGTGTCACCTAACTTGAGAGTAAATCAAATTTCACCGCCTGTATACTATCCAATTGAGATTAGGAGCAATATTTCGAATTTTGTATTATATTGGCCACCGAATAACAGTATCGTACTACATTACCTAGAAATTTTAGATTGTATCATTTATACCGATTGGTACACTACAGTAGTAAAAAACCAATCAAATTTATAAATTGGAAAAATTTTAAGAGTTAAATTAGGAATGTTTATATATTTTTAATATAAATTATTTTTAAATAGTTAATATTTAAAAATAAAATATTTCATAATTTTAATAACTAGAGTTATTGAACTAAAATTTAAAATATTTTTAATTTTAATCAAAATAAAGGGCAAAATTTTATTTATAAAAATTAAAAGTGATTTATTTTAAAAATAATTTGAAAAGATATAAGATACATACAACTCTGCTTAAAATTCAGTGTCTATATTAAATAATGATTGACTGCTTTTATTCTTTAGATATTGTTTTTATATTTCTTTTTCAATTTTAATATTTGTGTTTAATTTATTTTTTATTCTTTTCATATTTATTACTGAGTATCAAACTACTTTAAATATATAACATAAGTATATAGATTTAATTTATGAATAATAAATGAAGAGAATATAGTAGCGGTGTAATTATTAAAGACCCAAATTTATTTTTTAATTTTTTACTTTAAAAAATAAAATCATTTAATAATTATTCCTATTTTATAATTTTTGGAATAATTTTAATTTTAATTATTTAATTTTATTATTAAATAAATAAAAACTATTTGATTATTTAGTATTAGCTATTAATAAAAATTCTAATTAATATAATTTAATTATTCAAGTTGATATTAATTTTAAGGTTCTTAACATAACTTCACATGAGTTACATCTTCTAAAAGATAAATTTTATAATATGGGGCTAAATTTTAATTATATAAAATTAATGACCTATTTTATAATTTTAAAAATGACTCTATATGAGATCAATAATTGTTCGATATTTGTACTATACTGTATATACCAAAATTGATATAGTCTTCATACAATATTTACAAACTTAATTAGGAGTTAAAAGACTCGTAATTCCAATTAATTTCCTCAATTTTTATTGGATAAGAATAATTTGATTAATTTGTCTAATATGGCCTTTTAAGTTCAAGAAATTGTATTTTGATAAGAAATGCGTCAAATGAGTTAATTCAAGTGGAATAAGGGGAAGTTTTCCTTTTTATTAATTAACATTCTATTCCTCAAAGATAATATAAAATGGTTTTATGTTTAAAGAATACCATAAAATAAAATTCTAAAAGCATTATACTATATAGTATAAAAGAGTCCAGGGTGCATCATTAATGTCAATATATTAAAATCAATTTTGATAGGCATACCATAGTATACAAACTAGGGTTATGGATTTTGTACTGTTTCGGTCGGTAGTAGCCAGTAAACAATACGAAATCAGTAAACGTTGGTACCGGCTTCAAATACCGGTCGGTACTGGCTGGAACAAAAAATTTTGGCCGGTACCGTAAGTTTCGAAATTTGCCAAGGAATAAATTGCAATTTTCGAACCTTAACCATAAAAATACCCCCTGACCCGATTCTTCTATCTGCTACTCTCTCTGCTCCTCTCTCTGGTCGCAATCTCTATCTCTCTCCCTCGCGAAGTCACCGTCTCCTCCTCAGCCATCTCACCGTCTCCTCCTCGCCATCGACGTCTCCTCCCCCATCCATCTCTCCTTCCTTCAACCTGGGCTGGAGCCTTGGCATGATGTCAATTGAAGTATTGAAGTTGAAGAGGCCACGTCTTTGTCTTCCTCCACACTGCAGCACGTCTCGCCATTCGTCGCAGCCACATTGCACCGGCACCGTCCGTTGCACTTCAGGTGACCTCAGACGCACCACCAAGATGCGAACCGGCATCAACCCAAAGACCCGATTGTCTGGGTGTGTGTTTTTCGATTTTTTTCATTTTTCATTGCATTTTGAATCTTTGATTGTGTTGGTCTGTTGGATGATAGATTTGTGTTGTGTATGTTCGGTTTGGATGGTGGATTTTGGGTAAGTTTTGTGTTGTGTTTGTGTATGTTCGGTGTTGGATTGGATGGTGAATTTGGGTAACATATTTTGCGTGGATGTTGGATTTTGGCTGGGAATGGATATTGAAGTTGAAAATCATGAATGGGTTTTGTGAATTGTTGAATTGAAATTGGATTTAGATTTTGGAAGTGGAATGTGTAAATTTTTTGGCTTGTGATTTACGGTGATATTGAATAAGAATTATTAATAAATGAGATTGAATTTGAGTACTTGAGCTTGAGTTGAGAATTTGAGATGTTGAGTTCAATTGTACATGTATTTTATTTAATGATAATTTGGTTATGGCCGTGAGGTGAGGTGAGGGTGAGAGACTCAGTGTTAAAGTTAAATTGTTGATGTTGATTAATTGATTGTTAAAACTTAAAATTGAAAGTTGATAATCAACATTTAAACCTAAATGTAAAATTGATAACCAAATGTGAAATTAATAATTAAATATGAAATTGTAAAATTGATAATCAAAATTGGTAAAATTGAAAAAGCTTAAATCATTAATTGATACATTTTTAATATTTGTGAAATGGTAATTTATTTTTAATATTTGGGTATTGAATTTGGGTAAATAATTAGTTGAGTATAAAATTATGCAATTAGAAATTAATAATAATTCGATTGTAGTTAATGATAGTATTTACCTATTTGAGTATTAGTTTTAGCTAAGTAAATAATTAATTGACTATAAAAGATGTTGAACTTTAATGGAATGGTAATACATATGTGCAGGGTATCATAAATATTTATAATTGGTAATGTGTGAAAGTACTTTGTTTATATTAAATGTGGTTATTATTTATATGTAAAATATTTAAAAATTATTATTATTTCATATTAATTGTCATTATTATTTATTATTAGGATTTTTAAAACATGGTTGATGTAAACAGTAAACAGTAAACTAGTGAAGTATACAGTACAACTATATAATATACCAATGGACTATTTTGTAAAATTTAAAAATTTTAGGGACTATTTCATAAATTTAAAAAATTATCTGAAATGGTACCCAGTACTGACCGTTATCGATACAGTTCTGTTCCTGAACTCAATCCGGTACCGAGTCTGGTACGATATTCATAACTTTGATACAAACTAATAGGGAAAATATTAATTTATGATAAAATTATAAAATTACCATTTATAAAAATTACAAAACAAAATAAATTTGGAAAGAGTTTTAGTGTAAAGTTTTTGTTTCGAATATACTTGCACCAAACAAGTTTATTTTCCTTGCTCTTAAATCAACTTTCTATAAGTCAAAATGTTGAATTTACCATTTCTAGACAAATAGTTGACATCTGCTTTGTTTTCCTTCAGCTCATAGCTATTGATCTGATTATACAAACCATAATCGCGAATCATTAATAGAATTTCAGTTTTGTGTGCTAGAGCATTAGGAACAAATTGATGATCCCCAATGATATTTCTGATTGAATTGAGCTCAACAATATCCCCTGATACTCCAACAATTAACCATTTTTCACACCAAAAGGATGTATTGATAACATTTCCCAATAATTTGATCATATATGGTCTAACTTTGCTTTTGAGTTTCAAGATTGTTTTAGTTGTGTTTGACTCATTTTCAGTATATTGACTTTTTATATATTTCTCCCTTTGATGTAGTAAGCATTGGTCCACTTAACCTATGGGGAATTCTTGTTTTCAATGATCATTGACAATTTTTTAGTAAGCATAACCAAATTACAAATCCTCAAAAAGAGCACATTCAACCTACCATGCTTTTTTAGAGAGCATACTTCTAGCCATTTGATGGGATTGTAGAGTTTATATGTCCTATTTCCAAACCACAAAACTTTTTGAGAATAGCATAAGTTGTCTTGATAACATCCTTGGGAAAATACATATGAGCTGCCCAATGTATAGTTTAGTGCATTAAGTACAAAAAAGATGAGTTGTGCTCTCCCAGCTAGGGACAAAGCTTTTAGACTCTAACCTAATATCGGAGCTTATATTTTATCAATTAGCAATTTTTAATCTCTATAAGTTGACTTAGAATCAGTAATAGAAACTCCCAGACATACAAATGGCAAGTCATGTTTGTTAAAACCTGTAACTTCAAGTATCATTGTTTCCTAATCGATAACTTTATTAGAGATATAGTAAGAGCTTTTTCTATAGTTCACTTCAAGTCCAGACATTCTAGAAAACATTTTGATTGCAGTCATCAAAGCCACTATAGATATTATTACTGCTATCCAATAAAGACCAACTTTGTTATCCTTAGCCTCTTACACTTAGAATGATATCTGAAATACTTTGTTCTCTCCATCATCCTCGTAAGTGTTATGTAAAAAACCTCCATAACAAGAGAGAATAGGTAAGGAGTTAAAGGATCTCCTTTCCTTATACCTTTGCTGCTTTTAAAACTCCTTGAAGGTTCCCTATTTATATGTATATTGAAAGATGGAGTGGTGATGCACTGAGAAATCCACACAATAAATATTTCAGGAAAATCGATCACTTTCATAATGTTAATAAGAAATTTTCACTCCACGTTGTCATAGGCTTTCCTTAAATCAATCTTTAAGGTGCAATTTGTACCCCTCTTGATTTGTAGTAACCTTTTATAAACTCCTGCATTAGAAGAATGCTATCACTCATGGATACGCTAGGTATATATTCCCCTTGTGTTTATCCATATACTTGACCAAATTCCTCTTTAATCTATTAGCTATAACCTTGGAGATGATTATATAGATGGAAATGGAACAAGTAATTGGTATATAGTGACTGAAGTGCTTCATCTCTCCCCCTTTTGGAATTAGAGTTATGAAGTTTCTATTAATATCCTTGAGCAATTTCCTGCGATTGAAGAATTCTAAAATAGCTTCATGAATCATACTCCTAGTTAAATGCCAGGTTTTGTTGAAGAACATCATATTAACACCATCTAGATCAGGAGCTTTGAGTGCATCGATTGACTTAAACCACTTCATCAATCTCCTCACTAGTGATAAGATTGGACAATGATTCAATATCTTCAAGAGTTATGGTTGACAACTTGATCTCTTTAAGTAGTCCAACTGTGGAGTGAGCATTAGCTGATGCATTCATGATTAAATTGAAGAAATTAGAAACTTCTTCAAGACCTCATGTTGTTCTGATGTGCTTGATTCTCTTTGATAACATTAATAATTCTGTTGGAGCATTTCCTTGCTACCACACTCTTTAAGCCATTGCTCCGTTAATCTTTGCTTCATCACAGAATGATCATATAATAAAACTCTTGATAAGTTACACATTGCAGTCTTCTCATTTTGTTGAAGTTAACTAGACTAAGGATTTCGACACAACTCATCTTGTATAATTCTAAATGCCTCTTTGGTAGTTGTTAACAAATGATCAGTGTTTCCAATATTCTCCTTATACAACTGCTTTAGGGACATTTTGATGAGTTGTAATTTTGTTGGGTAAACAAACTGCTTGGTGCCCTGAACTTCAGTGGAGACTACTTTCCAAATGATTTCATCAAAGCCTACCAAAGAGGTTTAAAAAGCCATCTATTTTGATCCTCAACCATTCTATAGCTGGTGGTGTCCATTGTAATAAGTGTACCTCTTTGTCGATTATTTGTCTTGTAGAGTAAATGGTTGTCCTTATTTGTGCCACTTTTTGTTGTAGGGTGACTTTTTAGTTCTTAAAGAGTTTCACATTTCTCCATCATCATTACCAAGTTGTGATTCCAAATGTTACAAACCACGTAGTCATAACTAATATTTTTGCATTATAGGATTCAATTATAGCTAATTGAATATGACTTTTAAGTAGAACCTTGGTCAAACTTTTGCTAGGAAAAGGCGATTATGTACTTGCCTAGCTTTTATGAGTGACACACTAAAGTATTTCCTAAAATTTCTTATTAAATCATTATTAAGTTTTTAGGTAATGATTGAAGCTATAATTCTTAGCTTATTCTACATGACGTAAATATATGATGTAGCCTTATTAATTTCCTAAATAAAGCTCTATATAATTCCTCTAGTGTAGTTTTAATAACTTAAGGTAAAAGAAAGCTTAGCTTTGGTGACAAGGATTAAATTATCGAAATAGAACAAGTGTGATATGAGTAAGCCACCATTTGTAAATCTAATTGGTCTCCATATTGCTTTAAAAATAAGCTCTTATATATATATATATATATAGCCATACATATGACAAAAACATATAGTGACATATAGTGAAATTGCTTAATACACTATGTCAATTTAAATGTGCTTGTTGACATCTTGTTCCAAGCACCTACATAGAACATAAAGATAAAGATGATAAAATTAACTGAACTAGATGTAAGGATAAACCTAATTATGTCAAGGTCTCTTATATGAAACTCCATTCAAGTTTGTTGAAAGCTTTATACTGATCAATTTTAATAGCTATAAACCTTTTCCCCTTTCCTTGTCTATATTAGTACATATTTTCTTAGTAACATATTATTACTAATTTGAACCCAAGAATAAAGCTAGAATGGGTAGGAAGAATAAGTGATGGCACAATTCCTTTCATCCTAGTTACTATTATTGTTAGAATGATATTGAAAGTTATGTTACAAAAAGCTAATAGAATAGAATTGCGTTAATAAATCAGGTTTGGACGTTTTATAAATGAGAACCAATAGCATTTAGTTAACCTATTATAGGATATGAAATGAAACAAATATATTAAAAATGAAATTAGTGATTGAGGGTTCAATTGGAGACCTCAAATTTTATTAAAAGAGAAGTGCTTTGTCTAAACTCAAAGCTTTATAAACACATATATTAAACATTGCTCTCTTGATTTCTTTCACAATAATAGTTCTGAGAAGAGTAACACTCTCTTCATAAGTCAGTGCATAGGAAGGCCTTATATATATGGTATGACCATAATGGTTTTTTTTTTATGGTGTATGATCTAGTGAAAGAAGAAATTATCATAGACTTAGGGATTTGTTTGTGTTGGCTATAGAGTAGATTCCCAATTATAAAGGAAAGAATTGTATTAAGAAGATCTCTTAAAAAGGGTATAGTATGAAAGTATTTAGTATTTTTATCCTTTAAACAAATCCCTCTAACTTAACTTTTTGGAACTAGTAGAGCTCTTTTTTAAGGGTAGCTTGTAATTTTTCGTAGTTGATTTTACAATCTATCAATATTGATTCTCTTACACAAGTTGGATCCCCTCAAGTCATGTTGCTAACTCTTTCTTTATTAAAAATGTCTCAAAGATATTATTGTTCTAATTTTTCACCATTTTAGCATATCTTTAAATAACAAAAGCTAGGCTATATTTTACATCCCAAGTATTTGCTATAAATTGGTCAAAGTACTAATAGGTTAACTATCTTGCTTTAAACTTAGTGAAGGTCTCTTTCGAGTCCATTAGTCATTGTAGAGATGGGAAATGGTGTATGATTTGAAAAAATGTGCGAAAGGTGATTAATAATTGCATCTAGAGAGAAGAGACACCAACCTATATTTGCATAGAGAATCATCTAGTCACTTTATCAAAGCTCCTCTCTTATAAGTGATATTAAGTCTATAAAATTCAAGGTTAATGAGTTCATAGCTTTTTACATTTCTTTAAAGCAAATCTTACTTCTTTTATGCATATCTAGCTCACCTTTGGATTCATCAGGAGTAAGTATAACAATAAATTCATAGAAGCCATAGATTAAGGAAAGTGTTAAATATCCTTCTTATATGATTTCTAAAGTTAATCTTTAAATGCCATATGAGGATTGACAAACATAGTCGTGAAATATCAAAATTCCTTACACTTAGGTATAATTAAAGAATGAATGTATTAATGGTGATATTTAATGATATTAACTTGGATATTATCTTATTCCAATGGAAACATATGCTCTTATAGAAGCCCCTAAAATCTATTCTAAAATTTTTATTGAACCACATATTGTTAGTGACAAGTTATACTTTTTTTTTAACTAATCATTGCATAAAAGGCCACTAAATCTTTCTTATTCTTCCTAAATAAGTCTCTAGCATAAAATGTGAAGCCTCTATTTACAGCTCCTTGAAAATTTCAAATAATGATTTTTATAGGAAGATAATTTACCGTAAAATTGAAAGTTAGTAGTATTGTATTGCATATATGATGGATATAGATTTTTATAAGGTAGACATAAAATGATAGTCTTATATTAATTTGCAGTCCTATATTGCTATTTTTCCTCAGTTAGTGACATGACTTTTACCATCTTATCTATGATGTGACAAAGTTATTCTAATGATCATGTCTTTATTCATCTAATGGAAGACCTGGGAAGTGAATCTAGACTATATGATATAGATCAGTATGCACCACTACCTATTTTTAACCATTCTTATTATCCTTTGAAATAAATTGGAGGTCCAATGATGAGGGCAAAGAACAAGTCCATAACGTAGCTTTAGAAGGATTAATCTTCAAGATGCAAGATGATGATGTTATTTAAGATGAATTAGATACATATTAATCACTTTTCTACATGTTGTTAAAGATGGAATATGCTTACTATACGAAGACTAAGGCTTAGAAAATGTCTAACAACCTAGTCCACATGCTTGAAGTTAAATAGATCCCAATTTGTATAATTAAGATGTATTTAGGATTGTTGTCTTTTTTTAAAGTGAAATGGCTTTGGTTCGTTTTGTTTTAAATAAGTCATCATGTTTTATTGTAATTGTTCCTAATATTTATGAGCTTTAGTTACTTAAAGGCATAATATATATAATTGTATGAATTGTTTTTAGCCTAACATGAAACACAATGTCCATTCTGCTTGTGATACGTGTATAAAATGTAAATAAGGAAAATATAAAGTAATATCGTATAATTAATATATGTCTTACCTATATCTAATCAGCCTCGTATTAATATATCTATAGATTTTGTATTAGGTTTTCTTATATCTCAAAGTGGTAAGTATAATATATTCATTGCTATTGATAAGTTTAGTAAGATGATGCATTTTATTACATATTTTAAGATCAATATTGCAACAAATATTGTTAGTTTTTTCCTTTAAGGAAATAACACATTTGCATGGATTACCTAAAACATTAGTAAGTAATATAAATTTTAAGTTGTTAAGTGTTTTTGTCACACTTTGTGGACTAAGTTAGAAACTAAACTCTTATTTTATTTTGCTGCACACCCTTAAATGAATGGACAAACTGAAAAAGTTAGTAAGACACTTATTACTTTGTCACATATTGTCATTCAAAAGAACTTAAAACAATGGGAGAAATGTTTGCCACATGTTGGGTTTGCATACAATAGGCCTATTCAGCCAATTACTTCTTATTCTCCTTTCAAAATTGTGTATGACTTTAATCATTTTAACTTCTTTAAATATCTTACGTTTGCCTCCTAATGAACATGTTAATTTGGATGGTAAGCATAATGCAAATTTGATTAAGGTTTTAAATATCAAGTTTCATACTAACATTAGAGAAAAAGAATGAGAAATATGTAAGGCAAGCCAATAAGGTGAATATAAAGATTATTTTTTAACTTAGAGATTAAGTTTGGGTTCATATGCATAAAGAGAGGTTTTTTTGAAGGAAGTCAAACTACAACCCTGAGAAAATTAACCTTTTACAAGTATTATAGAAGATCAATGACAATAATTTCAAGCAACTATGGTAACTTGAGTGCTACTTGTATTGTTGTTGATTCATCTTTGTATGATGTAGGTGACTCAATAATGAATCCTTTCTAAGAGGGAGGGAATGATGGAGATCTACTTGCGCTACTGCCTATTTCCAACTATTTTTATGATCCTCTGCAAGGATTTAGAGATCCGATGGCTAGGGTAAAGACCAAACATATAAAGTTACAAGTTTTAATCATGGAGACATAAGAAAAAAGAGGTTATTTAAGATGAATCATATGCATTTCCTAGATCAATCATTTTTCTATATTTTGTTAAAGATGAAATGTACTTAACACTTGAAGAACAAAGCTTGAAGAATGTGTAGCAATATGGTTCATATGTTTTGAGTTAAATAAAGCCCAATTTGTTATTTAGGGTTATTTATTTTTATTTAAGCTTTATTTAAGTTAATGTGCTTGCGTTTGTTTTTATTTAAATAAGTTAACATGTTTTATTATAACTTAGCCTAATATTAACAAGCTTTAGTTACTTAACAGAGCGTCATATACTATTTACTTAGTTTTAAGATTTCAATTTTCTATTTGGATAAGGATTTGACTTTTTTAAAGTTGTTTAATTGTTCCTATTCAAATTATGATGTTCTTTTCCTTATAGGACTATAGATTTTATGGAATTTATACTTATTAAAGGTTATCTTATTTATGTAATTCAATTCATCTTAATGAAAAACTAATTTGAGAGCCTTCTTCATTTTTGTATTAGACCATAACAAGGTAATATACTAACTTAATGTAATATGAATTACAAAGAAGTAACTAAATATAATAAGAATGGACCCATTGGGTAACAAAATAAGAGATAAATCCTACAATTATTTAAACCTCAATTTATCCTTATAACAAATTTTAATAAAAATTGTCGTTTATTAGAAAATAAATCAAGTAATTCTTTATAAGAATATTTTTGATTTAATTAAGTTAAATAGTTTCACTGTATCATACTACTTAATTAATAATAATGATAAGTCTCATTCTTATACATAACATATTTACATTTATTCTTTTGTATCATATAGGGCATTTTGTGTATCTTACATTTTTAATTTACAATTCTATTGAAAAGTAAATAAAGTATGCATAAATTATCTAATTTGACTAATTTTTAGTAAAATAACCAATGAAAAATTTCTTAATATACTCATTTCATTGGTAAGTTTTTTTTTGTAAAATATTAGTTGGAACAAAAATAATAGGAATTTATATAAATTTTTAAATTACTTTTTATTTAAGAAAATAATTATCATTTTAACCCTTATACATAATATTGGACAATTTTAAATTATAATATCAAATTCTTATAAATTTTAAGATTAATTTTAAAAAATTCTCAAACTTTATTCAAATTTACAATTATAGTCTAAACATTAAAAAGTAGCAATTAAATACTCGAACTTTTAATTTTTCTCAAATTTAGCCCAACGTTAATATTTTTGTTAATGATGCTGACGTGACAAGCCATGTCAAACATAAATTTAAACATGTATGATAACAACTGGATTAAATTTTACATATCATATTTAAATAATTAAGTAAAATTAAGGAAAATTAAAAATTGAAAGACAAGGGTAAAAACACTAATTAATTTTGAAATAAAACTCTATATGTGTCTTATGACCCTCTCTCTTTCGTGACCCTCTATTTTTCGTCTTCTGCATCTTCCTTTGAGAACAATAATGATGAAGAAGAAGAGGAAGACAAAAGATGGGTAATCTCCGGTAGTATTAGTCATTAATTAATGACAATTACTAAACACTTGGACTTGGGGAAGTGAAGAGGATGCTCGGTCTTGATGGGTAATGCTGCTTTAGCTTCATCTTATCATTTCTTTCTCAAATTGGCAAAGTTAAAAGTGGGGTGAGGAGGGATTGAAGTGAAGCATCAAATGCCAAGTTGGTTTAGAGGACGACCATTTGTTTGAATTACCAGTATGGTTAAAGTAAAATGTTATCTTTGGTTTTTCAAAGGTGAAAGATCTTTGCTTTTCTTTGTTTATGTTCCTTTACACTCATTTCTTTTGATGGGTATGTTTGCTAGTTGAAGATTCTTAGTGGGTTTTGTTTAATATGATTTATTGATTGGATTTTGGAGAAACGTGATGTGGATTGAGCTTGAATTGAGGTTTATAGTTGTGGAATGGGTGATACTGAAGAAGCTAATGGTAAAGTTATGCAAAGGATTCAATCTTTGTTTATTACTATGCAGTCATAGTTTGGCATTCCAAAGCAACCACTTTCGTTGATGAACCAATTTGATAAACTACAGTTGACTCAAGCCTAAATGGGTGCTAAACATTTTGGTTAGAATTTAGATATTGAAACAGGGAAAAGAACAGGAATACCACCAACGCACCCTAACCAGATCCCACCCATTTCACGGTATTCTTAGATCCTAGTGTCTAGGTTGGTGAATCAACAAATGGTTTCATAGAATTTCTACCTAGGATTGAATCATTCATGATCTTTTTCATAGTCGTCACCTTTCTTCTCTCTTGACTCATTACTACCTTTAAGCCTGGAAACTTTTTGGGATTCTTCTTTATCTACTGCTTCAAATTCCTTGTCAATGGATGTGTTTCTAGGGGATAGAGACACAGGTTTTCAAATTAAGTCTAACGTGTAAAATTAAAAATAGTTGTTATCAAACATGTTTAAATTTATGTCCTATGTGACTTTCTACATCAACAATATTAACGAAGATACTAACATTGGGTTAAATTTAAAAATATTGAAAGTTCAAGTATTTAATTGTCACTTTTAAAGTTCGGGCTATAATTGTCAAATTAAGTAAAGTTTGGAATTTTTTATAATTAAACTTAAATTTTATATAAGTTTAGATTTCAATTGATATTTTTAATTATTATAATTAAAAAATAAAATATTATCTTAATTATTATATTTATTTATATTTTAGAATTTATAATTCTTGAATATAATAATTTTAATATCATTAACTAAAAGTTCTAACTTTGTCGGAAGTTGCTAACAACGTTTCTCTTTGCTCATGCCTTAAGGCCAAAAGAGCAAAACAATCCTTAACGTTTACGCTGACGTCTGAATTGGATCATAAGGTTTCAGAGTGTTCAAAATGAACTCTAATGTTTACAAAACGTTCAAAGTAAACCCTGACCACTAAAGGTATTAAGTCATCGTTAGTTAACTACCTGGCAAAATTTTTACTGACGTGGAATTTTTTTATAAAAACTTTTTAAAGTGAGACCCACCATATGAGGAATTTTTAAAAATAGAGGTAGTCCCAATGTTTAAATGAAAGTGAGTGCCACTTCTAATTAAACGCATATGTTGCTACTCTTCTTCCTTCCATCATGGACCTCCCAATAAATTAAGATGTTCCATATAAAAACTCTTTACTTTTCTCTCTATTTCTTTCTTAAATTTTCACTCTTTTAATTTCTTTGATGTTCTTGATACTTTAAGTAAGCTTAACTAGCTTGGTACTTTCCTTATGCTTTAAACATAAGTGTTGCAAGAAATATTTTCAATGACCATCGAAGTTACTTCAAATGATCAAGTTTCTATAATACAATTCATGAAAAACAATTTTCATTCTTGTTTTAATCAACTCATCAGTGCATATTTAGCTACTTTCATGCAAACTCAAATAGAACAAATCTAAAGATAACCTTGTTAACATTTCTTACGTGGGATTTGTAATTTATAGCATGTTTTGATTCAAAGTTGTTAGGAGACTTATGTCAAGGGGATTCAAAGCACTAGTTTTTCTTTGTTACTAGAAAAGAAAGTGAGGTTTAAAAGATGAATTCCGAAACTATTCTTTTATCAAGAGGTTAAAAATGCATTCCTAAACTATTCCCCAGTAAATTTATGCAGTTTGGTGTAGGATAACAGATGAACTGGTTGACGGACATAATGCAGCCTTCATGAGCACTATAGTTCTTAGGTGGGAAGAGAGACTACATGAGACATTTTCAATTGTCGCCCTTATGACAAGCTTGAGGCTACTCTGATTGATACAGTATTCAACTTCCTTGTAGAAATTAAGGTTTTGAACTACTTTGTCACTTTAATTCATCTTCTTATCTAATCCATGTTCATCTCAGTAACATGCAAGAATCATAGTTACCATCTATCAGCAGACACTTTTGCATAACTTTTGCAGTCCTTGCTTCCATCTTGAATGTTTTTAAAACATTATAATTCATTTTAATGGCTTGAAATGTTAAGTTCTAATTCATAAGTTAAAATAAATGTTAAGAGTTATTTCACTACAAGAAAACTACGGTTTATCGACGGATAATTGCCGATAGAAACAATACGGTTGATAATTACCAACATAATATTACATTTCGTTGGTGAATATGTCGTATTATGTGGTAATTTACGACAAAAAAATACCCATCGGTAAAGATGGATGGGATTTGTTTGGGTGATATTTGCGATGGAATATAGCGATGGAATAGGAGATTTGTCGGAAAAGAAGGTTAATGAGTCATCAGTTATCGACAAAAATTTGAAAATTAAACGTCGTCGTTTTGTCAGATTAAAACGTACCTAAAAAAACGTTGTCGAATCGATGTGTACCGGCAGAATAGTCTTCCATCGGTAAAATGAAATTTTAAACGTAGTTGAAGCTTCGTCCCTCTATTTTCCTGTTGTCTACTTCGTCGCACAACCTCAGAGCACCCGTCGAATTGTCGCTCTACTATATCTTCCCATTCTCTCTTGCCCACTAAGAGACCTCTGTCCGTTTGGTGGCCTCCGTCACTGTCGCACTTTGTCCCTCTGTTGTCAGCGTTTGGGTGTTGCACGAACAAGTTCGTTCTTCTTTCTTTTATTTTCCTCTCTTTTATTTTCGTTCTTCTTTCATTTCTCTGTTCGCAGCTTTTCAATGGATCTCTTCGTACATGGGATTGTTAAGAATTTGTTTTGAAGTTGAGTTTGTCTTCCATTTGATGAAGAGATTTAATGAAGTGGGCATTTAGGTGTTACGGAAATTGTTTTGTAATTCCAAATGGTTTAATGTTTTGTCCCTGTTTGGTTGCTGAGAGAATGAGAATGTGAGATTGTTGGAAGGAAGGAGAATGGGGTTTTGTTACTGGTTTTACAAATTTTGAAGAATATTAGCTTTAGGTTATGGAATCATGCTGATTATGGATTATTATGCTATATTTTATGGTTTATGTTGGTTATTAAATTGTGAAGTAGTAGAGTAGTGGTGTGTTATGGTGCACATTTATGGAGAAGTTGATTTATAGTGAAATGCTAGTATAATAGATTGTGTGTATAAGAATGGCTCCAAGAATTAAGAAGAGGTTAGGAAGAGTCATATTCCTTCTTCATTTTTAACACCACCCCCTCTAAAGGACATTCCTAAGTTTACTAATTAAGAGAACCAAGAATGATACAATGAGTAGAAAAGAAATAATATGATTATGGAAAAGACTATAATCTTGAATATTGATACTTTAAGATTTGGAATATGCTAAAAACTTTATATTAGAATAATTTGCTGACTCTATGAGGAGATTCTTACCTAAAGGTAGTAAAGGAATTTTATACAACATCAAGAATAAAGATAAATCAAAACCCTTAGTCATATACTTCTATTTCTAAGGACTAAGATGTTAATTTCTAAAGGAAATATTGAAAAGCATGTCGGGCTGCCATCAAAGGATAGGAAGTTGAGCTTTCACAGTAAGAGCCCACTAAATTGTGATTAGTAGAACTATAGGGAGGCATTATTCATATTCATGATGGGTTTGACCTTTTTTATTAGATCGATGTCGATGCAAGGACCTAGCCATACAACCTAGACTAATGGCCTACATCTTGAGCCATAAAGTTCAGCCTTAGTCAAGTAGATTAAATCAACTCTAGAATACAGGTTTATACCTCCTAGATTTTCTCTTCAATGATTTAGGCAAGACTCCATTAGCCTAATTGTCATTATTAATGTTATAATCCATTATCAATATGGGTCACAAAACCAAATTTTTATGTTAATAGTGTTAATTAGTCAGTTATTAGAAAACCAAGGAGTAAACCTCTTCGATGTTGGGGTAATAAAGATCGAAGAGACAAACTACATCAATGATGATCAGATGGTATTATTTAGGTATACCTAAGAGAACAATAAATTAATCTATAAAGACTCAATAGAGAGTATCCAAACAATTCATTCAAGAGGTAAGGTAGGTTGATAATGATAAAGAAGGAGTAAGGTGAGAAAGAACAAATGACATGATCTATTGATGAAATTTACGGGGAAATTATGGTATTCACACCAAGTTGGATTTTATGTGGGCCTCTCTACAATGCTTTTAACCTTCTCACTTCCCCAGTGACTTTGGCTCTACACGCATGCATAAATGTAGTTAAGCTTAAAATGTTTAAAATGCTTTAGTTATGTATAGTTTTAACTAAGTTTTATTTATTTAGTTTATTGAATTGAAGATATTGGA
>JANZLC010000201.1:29994445-30005726 GCA_026413385.1 Erythroxylum gracilipes | reverse complement strand
TCTCTTGAAGGCTAAGGAAATTAAAACCCTAGCTTGTTTTCTCTTCTTTCTCTCTTTCATTTCTTTTTCATGTTTTCCCTCTCTTATCTCTTTTCTCATCCAGCCATTTAGCTTCTCTCGAACCTTCTCATCAAGTCTTCTCCTTTATTTATAAGCAAGAGAACACTTTTTCTTCCAATTATGCCCTTAATGAATGAGAATTGTCTAATTTGTCATTCCATATATGCCTTATGTCTTTTATACTTAAGTGTCTTGCCAATAGTACCCTTAAACAATCTAACCTAACACTTTCTTCCAGAAACATGTCCCCCATTGTCGTAAGTTTCTAATGCCACCAAAATCAATTCATTTGGTTCAATGGTTCAAAAGATATACTTCAAACATTTTTGGACTGCTCTTGTCCAAAATAGTATACTATGCACAACTTTAATCTGAATTTTAAGCATCTTAGAGATTGAATTAGATTCCAAGTTCTTCATACCATTTATAGATCCATGTCTCTAGTTTACCAAAAAACAAAAATCATCTCATTTGGGTCAGGAGAGCTCCAGAAAGCATCAAAATGCTGAAGTATGTTCAGTAGAATAACACTAGTTCATAATGCTTAAACACACTCACTGAACTCGTCCCATGCTTTTCACTCAATCTTTCTTATTTCAGATCAGATAACTACAATTCTTGATAGATATGTAGAGAAATGTCTTACGAATCCAATAGTTCAAGAATCAGGTCATTTGGAGGTCTAGTGAAGAAGTTATGGTCAAAAGAAGCAACCATGTTTGTAACCTTCATCACATTAAACCTATTATGGCGCGATTTCCTTAACTTTCACAAACAATATTAGATTTCTCTTGTTTTTGGACCATTAGAAAGAAGAATTTGAGGCCTACAACTTTTATGCAGATCTAGAAGGCCAATTCTATCTTCTAACTTCTGTATCATCTCACTTTTGCATCATCTCACTTTCCTTTCGTCTTAGTTCTATCGTCTCATTTTCATCGTCTCACTCTATATCGTCTCACTTCCATCGTCTCACTTTCTATTGTCTCACTTCCATCATCTCACTTTTTATCGTCTCACTTTCTATCATCTCATTTTCCATCGTCTCACTTTTGCGTCTCACTTCTTTCGTCTCACTTCTGCATCTCACTTCTTCCGTTTCACTTCTCCGTCTCACATTTGCGTCTCACTTCTTGCGTCTCACTTATTCGTCTCACTTTTGCGTCTCACTTATTCGGTCTCACTTTTGTGTCTCACTTCTTTCATCTCACTTTTGCATCTCACTTCTTGCATCTCACTTTTGAGTCTCACTTCTTCCGTCTCACTTTTGCATCTCACTTCATCCGTCTCACTTTTGCGTCTCACTTCTTCCGTCTCACTTTTGCTCCAAAATATCTCCATTTATAAGAATCATAACTTTTGACTGTGATGTCTAAAATTTTCATATTATATACCGTTAGAACGATAAAACAATGATCTACAACTTTCCAGAAGGAACTTTGGCTAAAATATATTTATATCAATGCCAAATTCGCCCCTAAAGTTCGAAGACGAATTTTTCACTCATACACCTACGTACTGCACCCAATTCTTAACTTCATGAACTTTTGAGACTCTTAGAGATAGAATTGAAAATCAATGTCTTCATATGAAATGTATCAATATGTCTCTAGTTTAATCCAAATTAAGAATCATCTCATTTGGATGACTAGAGAAAACGTTGTGGCTAAAAGACTGAAGCATACTCAGTCAACATTTTCCAGATCACTACCAATCTCGTTTTAAATCTTTCCTTATTACAACTCATACCAAAATCAATCTTTCTACTCCTTCTACTCCTAATTTTCAATAAAATCACATTTAATATCAATTATACCTGGAAGTTGTCAATGAATGCATGTACCCCTTTTTTTTATGCGAAAACATTCAATATTTATGTGCATATATGCTAACATGATGGTTGAGCAAGAAAATGCATTTCCTTCATCACTCTTTGAGCACCCAAGTACTGAAGTTTCGGGTCCTCACCCTTAATATGATGACGGGATGTTACAGTTAAAGGTTGACATTATCAATTAGCATATCTATAATTTGGTTTTCCATACTTATGTTATTTTCATATAGGCTATTATTGTTGACTTCTAATTTTATAAGAAAGGATGAGCATGAACTTATATTTGTAGTTCACTAAAAGAAGAGTGCCTCCAAGAAGAGCAAGATGGTGGTACCCTAAGTATTGGAGCAAACTATGAAGAGAGGCAACCCTTTCATCAAGATTAAGACCAATGATGAATCAAACTAAGAAGTTCTTGTACCTATACCAACCTGTGTCCTGTCAATAACTTTAAAGGGCATAATATTAATGACAAAGGTAAGAAACATAATTATGAGGTCTTTTTTCCCAAGTTCAATGTTAACCCTAAGATTTAATTTTTTAATAAGGCCATGGTCAGTCCACATTTATGTTAAAGCTTTATGTTGTAAGGGAACTAGAATCTCTTAGAGAGGAACTCCATAAATACATTATATAAGTAGATCGAGAATAACATCATCAAGGTAATTAGCTTCTCTCTATTATGTTACATGGTTAGGCCTATCTTTACTAACAATTTATAACTTAACTCCTTATGTTCATAGAGATCTACATCTAGAAGTTGAAGAGTGAGAGTTAGAGAAAGAGATATACTTAAAATTAAATGAAGATAGTCAGTGCTCATAACAAGATCATGAAAGGTCTTAAGCAAGAGATGGAGGGATATATTAAGGACATAAAGGATCTTAAATGGAAATTTTGCATCATAATAACAAACTACAAAAATTTAGAGTCTAAATCATAAAAGCAAACTAAGTATACCTTACAAAAAAGGAATACAAGATGGATTTGTGTTATGATCTTTTAAATACCAAGTATCTTTAGATATGGAATTACAACATCGCGACCACACCCTTTACCGATGGATTTAACAAATTAAATATGTTCATCAATTTTAAGAATCCAAACATTATTATCAATGAATTGAACATTAAAAACTTGCTTACCCTAATCTTTCATCTGTTAATCTTAAGTCTTCCCTGATGATTTTGTTAATATTTTAAATGACTTAAGCAAGAATCCTAATGTGAAAGGATCTAAGGGTCATCCCTCCCCTTCCAATATCAATCTTACAATGGCCCCTAGATAAGCTGGTGATCAATTTTTAGATAAGTAAGGATCAATAGATGGCTCACTGAATAATATTTATAGGTAATTGATGAATGAGTTTATAAGTATCTCTAGTTAATTAGAGGCACATTATTATTTTATTTGTTTCTTCCTTATATTTTTAGCCTTTTTGCTTGGTTTATTAATTCAAATGGCTTATATTTTTTATTGGATGATTTTTTTTAAATCTTTGTATGTGTGGATATCGTTTATTTCTTTAAACTCAAAACATGTGGCCAACTGTTATTTCCAGTATAACAATACCTTTATTAGATAGTTGAGATAATTTAATTAACTGATATACAACTAAGTAAATCATCTTAGGCATATCATGCTTAGCAAATTTATGTCTTTCAAGTGTAGTTTGTCTTAAAGCAAAAACATGTTAGGTTTACAATTAAAAATAAATCTGAGTCTTATAGGTGCATTTTATCTTATAGAAAAACTATGCTAAACAATGATCTCTTAATAAATCTACATCTTACGAATGCATTTTAACTCAAATTGAAAACATTTTGTATGCATGATCACTTAGTAGATTTGCATTTTGTAGATGAGTTTTGCCGTAATGTCTTATGTGTGATAGCTTTATAGATTTGTACCTTATAGGTGCGTCTTACCTTAAGGCAAAAATATCTTAGGTGCACGATTATTTAGTAGACTTACATATTACAAATGCATTTTTCCTCAAAGTATAATTGTCTTAGGTTCACAATCACTTAGACAATCTATATCTTACAGGTGCATTTTTCTTCAAAGAAAAACATCTTAGGTATATGATATAGGTATACACCACAGTGCCTTATAAGATAAATACATGAAAGCCTAAAATGAACTTTATTGATCATATAGATGCAAATACTGCCCATTCAATATGCTAGGAATCTCTCGCCTACTAAGATAAGACAACCTATAAACTTTTGATCATAAAACTTCTGTAATAATAAATGGACCACATTACTTTAGTGTAAGCTTTTCTCTTGCTTTGGATTTATTTAGCATATCTATCCTTTTCAAGACCAAGTTTCCAAATCTTGTATATCGGTTCTCTTTACGTTGTGTAGCACTTACCCTATCTTTGTTCCTCTTGTAAATTGAGCACATTTCTCAGACCTTCCTCAGTAATTGATCACCCTTAGTGTCTCCACATTTAGCTATATTGGGACTAAGGCCGCTACTCCAAAAGTTAGACTAAAATGTAAAACTCATATAAAAGTTTTAAGTATGGTGTAGTAGGCTTAGAAGATATAATGAATTTGATCTACCTAAATTCTCCTAAGCATCTATATTTTGATAGTTATCTGTAAAGTACATATATTTCATATTAATTCCATATGTTTTGATTGACAAAGTACTTTTAATTATGGATTGTAATTATACATTTTGTATTTATGGACTAGATTAGAGATTTGGATCAAAATGTGCTTAAAAATATAAATTTAGCAAATAAGGAATAAAGATCACAAATTTCGGAAAAGAATGAAGGCCTACAAGATAAAGCTTTTAAAAGATGTTTAAGCATAACACATTCCCACGTCTTAGTCAATATGATTACTCTAAGATTTAACGTAATTAAATGGATAATGCCCTTCAAAAGTTAATAGGTCATAGCTATTTTTGTTCTTATTTTGCTCTATTTAGAAAGAACTTATTTTGGTAGGATAATCCCAATGGAAGCATATTTCTTAATATTTAGTCATGATTTTAGCTTTATTCATTTTTAGGAAGATTATTTGAGGGGATTTTAGGAGAATTTATTAGAGAAGACATCCATCTTTCTTTATCATCTTGTTTCATCTTAGTTTCCCTTTTTTTAATGTTCTTGGGATAGTTCTTTACTTATCTTTTATATCATATTTAAGAATCATGTGCAATTAACTCTCTTTTTGTAGCCAAAGGTTAATTGAAGCTTGATTCCTCAAGAATTGTGGGATATAATTGTTAATCTTTACTCTTTTGTTCTTTAGTATTTACAAATCTTTGGAAAATTTTAAAATCATTATTTTGTTTGATTAATACAAAAAGACACATTACTTAATTGTCAAAATAATATATTTCCAATTAGAATGATTAATCCATAATTTTCTAATTACTTTAATACTTATTAGAAAAATAACATCGTTCAATATAAGATATTTTACTTATGTGAAAATATAATCTACTTTAAATAAATTAAGCTTGTGTGTTTATTGGATATAATTTTTGGTTTCTCTAGCTTTTAATGTTGTCAATAGATTAAATAATAAAGCTTGTTTAGGATTATTTGTTGATAAGATAATTAAACAAAGAGATTTCTTTAGTTAATGAACAAGTAAAGAAAGATAGATTGTTAGATCTTGTTGACAACTATTACTAGTTTATAAAGGAGAGATAGATAGTTAGAGCTTATGAACAACCATAATCCGTTATTAAGGAATATAAGGGTTTATCTTTGCGTCAGTGATCAATTCAAAGAATCAATTCTGAAATTATACATTGAGTTAGATATTCATTATTATTTTATTTCATTAAATTGCATTCTTTATTAGTTTTCTGTCTTTTCTTTTAATCTATTTCAATTTATTTCATGAAATCTCTCCTTCCTTTTTTTTTGTTTTGTCAGTTTGGTAATGGAGATAAGTTTTTACCAGTCTCTGATGATTTACCCCTGCTCATCACTATATATAATTCATTTGTGATTAAAGTAGGATTATATTTGTTAGATTCAATATCGACCATTTGAAATAACATCCATTTGAGATTTAAAAAAATGCTTAAAATAATAGCATAATGAGTATGCATAGAACAATCATGAGTTTACTAATAATGTGGATTATATTGATAATGTCTAATTTAGTGAACATGAGATAAATAAGACTTTTAACTAATTATTGATAGAGAGTTTTATCACTGAGAATAATATTATCACCAGTATAATAGGGCAATAAACTCTATGAGAGTATGCATAATTTTAGATTCCATAAGACTTGTACGCATAGTAAGCTTAATAAATATATGTAACTTGAGTCGAGTACTATTCAAACTAATTAGAAGAAACTTTAATGTTAAGGAAGAAATTAAGGAGCCCAAAATCTTTCATATCAGTTTGTTGAGAGAGAAAAGTTCCAAAATCAGTAATGCCTTTGAAATCATCATTAGTAACAAATCATACTTTCTCATTTGGTTTCATTAAATTTTATTCTTGATTAGCATTTTCTTTTTCTTTGCTTTTAATCTATTTCAATTTATGTCTTAAAATCTCCCCTTCCTTGATTTTGTTTTATCAACTTAGCAAAAGAGATAAGCTTTACTAGTCTATGTGGATTCGTCCCTACTCAACGTTATATACAATTCATTTATAATTAGAGTAAGATTATATTTGTTATATTCGATATGCATCAATACTTTAATACACGAACCCTGGAGGATGGTCTTATTTGTGACCTCAACCATGTTATTTTTTGAGGATATATGATAAACCAAAAACATCACTTGATTCTCATCTATTTACAAAATTGAGAGAACCATTTATTGTTAAATTTAGGTCATTGTCTATAATAATGGCCAAAGGAACCCCATAATGGCATCTTATATTGATCTTTAAGAACTACTCCATAATTTTAATTATTATCATCATATGAGTTTTTACTTCCACTTTCTTAGTAAAGTAATCAGTTACCACCAAAATAAACTTAACCTTCTGCACTACAAAAGGGAAAGGTCTTAGAATGTCAATTTATTACAAGACAAATGGTATTGGACTGAAAATATGTATATAATCATTTACAGGTTGGGGTGTAGACTCTAGTGTTGTTGACATTTGTTGCATTTTTCATATAATCCTAACTATCCTTTCTTAGTATTGGCTATTAATATTGTTAAGTAATTTATAAACTAATGTAGAGGCCACTTGAAATAATCCATTTTCATCTGATCTCCTAGCCGCTTTAGTATCATTTAGGAGTTTCTTATGCTGTTTATATTATGTGATCTCTCTTATCCTTTTTATCCACTTGTTGTTTGATTTTATTCATATAAACTTTCATGTTTCCTATTCAAATATTTCTTCCTAAAAGATTTTGTCATTTTTTTTATCCCTTGGGCTCCATATTTGGACAAATTTATCTTTTTTTTGGTAATTCAGTAATAAGATTAAAAGAAGAAAGGATTATATACACAGCTTGAGAGAGTATAGAAACTCATCCCAATTCTAACAGAAACTTAAAGAACTTGTGCTACATAATCCCCGATCAATGCTCCATAAAAAGGCAAAATCATCAAACCCATAATCTAAGATACATTGAGGACCTTATGAATTAAGCAACTACTCCACGTGAATCATTCTAAACCAGAAACAATCATGTAGTGGTGCACAGGATATCTCAAAGTGCTTCAGAAACCTCAGCAATCACACAATCACAAGAACCCCTATTAATGTATGCATGCTTTCCTAGATTCTGCCTACCTTTGGTATTAAAAATCTAGCCACGATTGGTTTACTGTAGTGGATGCCGCCCCATGTAGGTCTTCTTTGGCTACTGAGTTGTCCGACAAGCTTCTGATATACTGTCATCTTGTTGCTAGAGTTGGTGCCCTACCGAGAGGTGAATTGTTGTGGATGACAAACTTACTTGATGGAAAATGGAGGGAGGTGCTGCTGTACTGATGAGCTGCCAATAGTCTCCTCTGCAATGGGTGGAAAAATTCCGATATTTAAATGTGGTTGAAGAGCTTTGGAGTAGACAAGTGTCACCATTAGTCTCCCAAAATGTGGTTGGGTACTTAAAATAAAAAAACCTCCTAGCAGATGTTAGTGAGAAAGAAAGAAAAAAACTCTCCTGCCTTACCTACCCTCAATGTGTGCTCTGAGGTGCTCCTGAACTTGCGTGATCACTCTAGCTTTCAAGCCATCCACCTCCATAGCTGCATTTGTAAAGGTCCTGACATTGCGTTCTTTCCAAAGGAAATATACTACAGATGAAAGTAAAATTGGGAGAACAGTGGGCATTTTCAGAGGGTGTGGGTGGTTTAGCCAAGAGGGAATAGCGTGAAGATACTATAGCATTTTCCTAATGAGGGATCAACTGTAGATATATGACCATAGCCTAGCTCTCTCGTTGATATATTTCCTATGCATTTTCATGCTTTCCTCTTTGGTTGTAAAGGTTTGAAGGACTTCGTTCTCCGTCAACTAAGAATCTAACTTCAATTATATTGCCTTTAGTTATAAATAGGAGATCAATCTAACCACTCATAGCAAAATTTGATATTTTATTTATTGTTTGAGGCATTAAAGTTATGCCAATTCATGTATTTGACTTCTATTTTATAAGGTCTTTTGATCACAACCTTGCTCTGATATCTTCTCTACTATTACATTTGTTAATTGATGTTGCTTAAGTTGCTATAAATATTATACTTGTCATTTACTCTATCGAACAACGTATGCATTCCATTAAGAATGTAGCGATTATTTATGTCTCGAGAGATGTTCTTAATATGTATTGAAAGTCATATTCATTTAACTCCACAAACCATTAAATCAATCATCCTAAAAGTTATCACCTAATAATAATAGGTTTCTTTATGAATGATGAAAAAGATCTTCTCAACATCTAACTCATAATAGGGATCTAGTTGTATCCTGAATATTTGTCCCTAAGGTTTAGTTATTCATAGATAACTATTACATCCTCTAGTTGGTTAATTATGGGTAAAAGGTAATTGCCTTTTTAGGTTAGACTTTATTAAGGTTTATGAAGTCTTTGTATATAAACCAATTTAGTTATTCATAGATAACTATTACATCCTCTAGTTGGTTAATTATGGGTAAAAGGTAATTGCCTTTTTAGTTAGACCTTATTAAGGTTTATGAAGTCTATGTATATACACCACTTTGCTCTTAACTTTTTATTGTCACCATGTCAGCTATCTACTCTAGATACTATACTCTGTGTAGAAAACCAACCTTCAATAACTTGTACACTTCCCCTTCAATAGCTGTCTCTCTCTTTAGGATAAAGGTTTACTTCTTCTACATTATAGGTTTGTAATTGGGATCGACATTCAACTTTTGTTCCACTACTTCAAAAATAATTCCTCATATGCCTTTGACCCTCTAACTAAATGTTTGCGTAGTTTCTCAACAATGATTCCACAAGCCTTATTTTTATCAAATCTCTTACCTTCACTAAGTTCTCCTCCTAATTTCCTCTCATATCTCTCATGTTATTTCACTTCTCTACTCTTACTTTTTTCGAATTAGATCATTTGGCAAGCCCAATAGCTCTTACATAATTTCTTTCTTTTTTTTCTTTTCTTTACTTAAATACACGAACAACTGATATAAATGATACAAAACAAAGGAATTGAAGAAGAAGAAACCTTAACAACAAAGTAAAGATAGGAAAACTATAAAAATTAAAAGATATCAAAATTTGATTCTTTTACTATAAAAATAATAAGCCGATGTAATAGAATGAAAAAAATCACAAGGAACATGATTTTTCTTTTTTTGACAAAAAAATAGAATTTGAATAATATAAAAACGTAAAGGGTAACGACACCTAATTTAAAGTCAAATTCTAATACAAAATAATGCAAACCTACTAAGAACATACCCTAAAGAACGCACAAACAAGTTTGAATCAGCCTAATAAAGCTAAAACACATGCATAAAAGAATTATCTTATTGATTTTAAATAATTAAGAACTAGATTCATCAAATGCCATAGATTTTTATAAGTTTGATGTTCAATGAAGAACATGTAAAAGAAGCTCTAACAACTCTTAATAAATAAATATGTCAATTTTTGTCTTCAATTAGAAAGTATCATGCTTTAAAAACTAAAATAAAAAAATAAGGTTTTAATACTTAATAAAAACTAGGTTTCAACTGGGAATGTTTAGGCCATAATCATAGGCCAGATTGTGTTGACTATAAAAACTTTATGCTATATAACTGATATTCACGCCTATGGACAGTGACTATAGATCCTACTGTATATTTAGGAAATTGATCTTACTTTAGGCCATGCTTAAGGTGGAGACCGTGTTCTTCCTAGAACTTTAACTCCTACATTTACGGAGGGGTATAGGCTAGGACATGCTCATAGGTTAGCCTGATTTTAGCCAAACATAAGTATGTTACCTCTAAATGTTTACTAAGTCTATCTCTTATAATTGACTTAAGCTTACGTGTAATGAATCTCTTATTTAGGATAGTTGTGATTGCATCAAAAGGTCTCCTTAAAATGATGATGTATGTCAAAGATCTACCCACCATATGAAACTTCTTAGACTTAATGGTCTACATAGGTTTGTCCTCTAACTTTAGCAATTAGGTGATTTTTTCCCAAGGTATATGTTTGCCCTTTCTAAAGTCAACTATAAGACTTATGCATGCTTATATTATGTATGAGCAAATCCCAATGCTTTAAATACATCATAGAATAAGATGAAAATGAAGCTTCAATTATCAATTAAGACCTTTTTTTTACTTTATAGTTAGTTAGGATCGTAATGATGACATTGCCTCATCGTTAGGATTAGCAACCTTAAGATCCTCTTCTTTAAATATAATTGGCTTTGCTCTTTCATCATTTGACCCACATTATGGATCGTAGAGTTAAGCTTGCATGTGGGTTCTTAAATTGTGATATGCTCACTCTCAACTCTCCCTTTATTATCGTGTTAATGATCTAGCCCTAGGTAAGGGACCTCCAACTTTCTATAAGCTTGGGGTTAAATTGATTTAATTTCCCTTTCTTTAACACGAAGTCACCACATTCTATAGATCTAAACATTCTCCCACTTCATGTTTATAATCTTAATAAAACAAAACACAAAATTGTTCATTCATCTAGTCTTTTAATTACTTATCAAGATCCTTGCTCCTTGCATAGTTAAAAATGTGGTTGAGGAATGCATTCAAATATGACAATGTAACACCATCAAAAGTGCAGGTTGTAACACCCAAATACCCCCTGGGAGGATACATGGATGCCACCCAAGACAGAGCAATAAAACCAAACATCACACTGCTAGTTATTTATTTATTAACTCAAACCCACACACATATATTACATGTTGTAAATCTCA
>JANZLC010000201.1:29974514-29989196 GCA_026413385.1 Erythroxylum gracilipes | reverse complement strand
CAAAAATCCCACTCAATAGGTTTCCAATTGAAAATCCCACAATGCAAAATTACTAAAATTGATTCTAGAATACTTAACCTCGCCGACTTCTTTCTTATTAACTTTAATGAAGAAGATGATTATCTGAATGCCCTTACCAAGGGTCTATGGGTGATCTTAGGGCATCCTCTTTCTGTTCAACCATGGCATCTGAAATTTCGTCCTTCTCAAGGTAAAGTATCAAGAGCAGTGGTGTGGGTTTGATTTCCTGAACTATCAGTTTCTTCATATCATCGAATACCCAACACTTGCAATGGGGCAAGTTTGCGAGAGTGGCTGTTGATATAAATTTGACAGAGTCGATAGTCTCACGAGTGGAGCTAGATGGTGACAAGATTAAAGTGGGCTATGAAGGGTTACCACAGATCTATTTTTCTTATGGGTTTGTTGGCCATGGCTCAGGTGATTGTCCAAATAAGGTGCAAGTCCCTCATAAAGTTTAAGCGGTGGATGGTGTAAGGAATGGTGATGATAAGGTGGTTAATTGTCTAGCACCGCCATCTATGGAGGCCAGAAAGGAAGTGTATGGACCATGAATCCAAGTTCAACAACGTGTCAGAAGGCCTATAATCAAGGAGAAAAATCAGGGCTGTGAATCTAACAAAGAGAAAATTCAAGCACGACCGAGTGGGTCAAGATTTACTATCCTATCTAATAGCGAGATTTTATGAGTCAATAAAGACAGATCTTTTGAAAATGATAGAAACAAGAACGACACGTTAGAATATCAGGAGTTGGACCGGTCATTAGACTAAGTAAGAAAGGAGCAAGCTTGTGTGGGCCAATTGAGTAATGTATCCAAGACCAAGCCCAATTCAACTAGTAAGGGAAAGGAGGTGATACAGACTGAGACCCAAAGGCACTCAATGCGCAATGTAGATGTGCAATCCGAGTTTAGAAGAAGTAATACTGAGCCCATACCTCTAAAGCAGTCTTTGCAACGGGGAGTTAGCAATCATATAACTATCAATATTCCTTCTCATAAAGACATCACCTATCAAAATAACTCTTTCCATTTACCTGAGGAGGACGATATGGAATGTGAGGTTCCAAGAGATGAGATGGAGGACTTTATTGGTAATAATTCTACCATCCTTCAAAATTGCTATACAACACCTCAGCCAAGGCCACCGAATCCTGGTAGAACTTCTGGAAGTGTAAGGGATGTGGAGATGGAAAATGACTCGCAGCAAGAATTCATCCCAGAGGCTCCCGGGGTTGACACAGTAGGTGTCACAATTGAAGATATGATAAACACACACAACTAAGTATGTTTGTCTACTCTCTTTTTATTGAATTTTATGTCGATTATAATTTGGAATTGTCAAGGAGCTGGAGGTAAGGCTCTTAAACCTGTTTTACTGAATTTTGTTAGAATTCATAAACCGTTTATGGTGGTTTTGGTTGAAACAAGGATTAGTGGATGTCGTGCAGACAGAGTCATTAGTTGCTTGGGTTTTAATCACTCATTCAGGGTAGAAACTGAAGGTTTTTCTGGTGGTATTTGGCTACTATGGAGAGATTACATTGAGGTCAAAGTACTGGCAGCACATCGGCAATTTGTGCACACTTCTATTTGTAAGGATGGATATTCTTTTGTTTTTATAGAAATCTATGCGAGTCCACGGTACCATTATCAAAAATATTTATGGCGGAGCCTGATGAAAATAAATTTGGTTACTTCCGGTGCTTGGTTACTTGGTGAGGATTTTAACGCCAAACTTGATGCTGGTGATAAGCAAGGAGGTTTTCAAACGCAACTTGTTGTTAGTAAAGGTTTTCAAGAGTGTGTTCAAAGATGCCATCTTCAGGATCTTGGTTTCTTAGGATCAAGGTTCACAAGGAGAAGGGGTAATTTATCTACAAGAATTGATAGAGCTTTCTGTTCTAATAAGTGGCAAGAATTATTTCATACTACTTTGGTCAATCACCTCCCTTTCATTAATTCTGACCACCATCCCCTTTTGATTAGTTTTGGTCAGAAGTTTCTATCTCACTCAGCTAATCGGCCTTTTAGGTTTCAGTTAGCCTGACTTTCTAATGAGAACTTTGCCACTTTTACTAAAAATAATTGGTCTCCCGATCAAAAAGACTTTTGTGGGTCTTTAAGGAGATTTGCAGGGACTTTGAAGAGTTGGAATAAATTTAAATTTGGTAATATTTTTTTTGCAAAAAAATAGACTATTGACATGCTTAGATGGCATCCAGCGAGCTCTTGAAGTCCGTCAGTCAGATTCTCTGGTTTAGTTGGAGGTATTCCTTCGGCATGAATTAGAATAAGTGTTTTATGAAGAAGAATTATTTTGACATCAGCAATCCCGATCTCAATGATTGTCATATGGGGATCGAAACACAAAGTTTTATCATGCCACGACCAAGATTAAAAAGATGCAAGCAACAATCAGTTCTCTTAAAGATGAGAACAGAATCCTGATTTCTGATCATATAGCCCTTGGGAATTTGGCAAAAATATATTTTGAGCAACTATATACCTGCAAGGATAGTAAGACTTAGGATTTTTAGGCTAGGGGGAGTTTTCCAGCGCTAGATACCAATGCAATAGTATGTCTTGGTTCTTCGATTTAGCAGGAAGAAGTGAAAACAATTTTTGATATGGATGCAAATAAAGACCCCAACATTGACAGTTTTCATGCTATATTTTTCCAAAAGCAATGGGATATTGTTGGGCCTTCAGTGGTGGACTTTATTCAGAAAGTGTTCAGGCATGACGTTTAGGAAACAGAGCTCAATCATACTATTCTAGTTTTGATTCTTAAAATTTCTTCTCCTACCTCCATCAAACTGTTTCGACCAATTAGTCTTTGCTTGGTGGTATATAAAGCCATTTTTAAAGTGGTGGTCCATCGTCTAAAGTCGTTCTTGACTAAACTTGTTGCTCCTACTCAGTGTAGTTTTGTTCCTAATAGATTGATCATAGATAATATCATTATAGTTCAAGAAGTTCTTCATTCTATGAGCTAGAAGAAAAGGAAATCGAGTTTTCTCACTATAAAGGTCGACCTTGAAAAAGCTTATGACTGCCTGAATTGGGATTTCATTTAGGAAACTCTTGTGGATGTTGGACTGCCTGTGGACCTTATCAGCCCCATTATGAAATGTATTACCACAGTCTCTATGCAAGTGAGTTGGGTTGGCGAGGTTTTTGAGACTTTCACTCCTTCCTAAGGAATTCGTCAGGGCGACCCTTTATTGCCTTATATTTTAGTTCTTTATATGGAGAGGCTGGGTCATTTGATAAATCAAGCAGTTTTCGAAGGGAAATGGAATCTGATAAAACTGAGCAGACGTGGTCCTGCTTTATCTCATCTTTTCTTTGCTGATGACCTTATTTTGTTTGCCAAAGTGAAGAATTATCAGGTGATGGTTATAAAGGATATTTTGGATATTTTTTGTTCGGGTTTTGGTCAAAAGGTGAGCAAAGAAAAGACGCGGTGTTTTTTTTCCAAGAATTTATCTCGATCTGTGGCTCTCGCTATTAGTAGAAAGCTGGGATTTCAACTTACTAATAATTTAGGAAAATACCTCGGTGTGCCTCTTATCCATGAGAGAACCTCTAAAAAAACATACCAGTTTATTATTGATAAAGTGCAGAAGCGGCTTGAAGGTTGGAGTGCAAAATATCTTTCACTTGTAGGTAGAGTCACTTTAACCCAGTCGGTACTATCAACTTTATCCATATACATGATGTAAACGATGAGACTTTCTCGGCAATTATGTGATGATCATGAGAAAATTATTTGTGCTTTTCTGTGGGCCTTCAATGCCGAGCAAAATAAGAAAAGTTTGGTTAATTAGGAAACTGTTTGCAAGCCAAAAGAGTCAGGTGGTTTGGGTCTTAGGAAAATCCGAGTGAATAATAATACTCTCCTGTCTAAACTTGGTTGGTTTCTTCTCACTAAACATGAAGCTCTATAGGTAAGGGTGCTAAGTGCAAAACACAATTTTGACAGAACCAATTTGCCTTATTCCATTTCCTCTACTGGGGGTTCCATGGTATGGAGGGGAATTGCTTCGGTATGGTCGGATGCATGGGTGTATGATGTTGGACCACTTTGGCAAGATGCATGGGTGTATGATGTTGGACCACTTATGGCTTTAGTTACAAATTCTATTCCAGGTAATTTGTTTAATCTCCCAGTGAAGTCTTTTGTAGATAATAATGGAGGTTGGAGATGGAATTTATTTCAAGCTATTCTCCCAAAATCGGTTTGCATGGTCATTGCTGGAATTCCACCTCCATGCACTAATTTTGGCACTGATAGAGTTGTTTAGGGAGCTTTAAATAATGGACTCTTTTCCACTACTTCTGCGTATAAGTTAATAGATATGCAGGATAGCAATGAAAGAGATGGTTACTGGGATATGATTTGGAAATGGGAGGGACCACAAAGGATCAGATCGTTTCTTTGGCTCCTTGCTCGTGGAAGTCTTCTAACTAATCACCAACGTTGTATCAGAAATTTATCAATGGATCCTACTTGCCAGTTTTGTGGTGAGACCGAGTCTATTATTCATGTCATCAAGGACTATTTTAGAGCTCGTAATTTTTGGTCTTGTTTCTCCACCACTGTAATTACTGATGGTTTTTTCCGGTTGGATAAACATAAGTGGCTATCAGGTAACTTGAAGCAACACAAGGTGACCAAAGGATATGATGGTCAGTAGTTTTTGGTATCGCTTGTTGGTTCCTATGGTTCTGGAGAAACAAAAGTATTTTTGACTCCAACTTCTCATGGCCTACAAATCCCCATCTAATTGTTTTTGATTATGTTTACTCGATCGTTACTGCTAAGGAATTGGTGGGACGTGCTCTTTTACAACCAAGGAAGCGATTGGAGAAGTTAGTTGGATGGAGTAATCCTCCATCTGACTGGATCCGTCTTAATACCGATGGTGCCTATAAAACTTCTTCCTCGAGGGCTTCAGCAGGTGGGGTGCTTCGAGATAGTATTGGATCATGGCTAGGTGGTTTTGCTCATAATATAGGTTTCTGCACAACTATTTGCGCAGAGTTTTGGGGGGTTTTCAGGTCTTTGTCTTACATGGGATCTTGGGTATAGGCGAGTGGAGTTAGAAGTGGATTCACTGGTAGTGATTAATATCCTTTCATCCTCCGGTTAACATCAAGTTCCGTATAATTCTCTGCTCTTGGGTATTCAGAACTTACCATCTAGAGATTAGATTGTCAAATCTCGGCATGTTTTCAGAGAGGGCAATAGATCAGCGGATTGGCTAGCTAACATTGCCATTTCTCTTAAGCTTGGAATCTATTTTTTTCAAAACTCACCTATGGGTTGCCTCTCTATCCTCTTAGAGGATGTTAATGGGGTCTCTTTTCCCCATTTAGTAGTTTAATGTATCTTTTACTTATCCATTTGATAAAAAAATGTCTACTATTTATCACTCATAGACAAATGGATAGGATGAATTGTTGAATGAATGGTGAAAATATACTTGAAATGCATGTCGAGTGCTTGTCCATCGTAATGAAACAAATAGTTGTCTTTGGGTAAATGGTGGTGATTCAATACCACCTTTTCATTCCTTAATTAATATTTTTCAATTTGAATCATTGTATGGTTATATTCCTTTTTTATATATAACATTTTTAGTAAGAAATTTTGATCATTTTCAATATTTTTCTTTCTTTTTTGTGGGTCTATCGAAAATAAGCTCTTATTAATTAAGGGTAAAGTTGCGTACTACAGAACCTCCTTATATTTTACATTTCAAAAAGATTTCTATCAGAAAGTTGTTGTTACTATTGTTGTTGTTGTTGTTTAGTAAGAAATTATAAGATATTAATAGTAGATCAGGTGATGAAAGATACAAAAGCTGCATAATATGTTGTACAAGTTCATATGAGAATTGCTCGACATCAAATAAAATAATTGAGAAACCAGAAGACGATATATAGGAATGTTTCAATAGATGATTGAGTTTATTGGAAACTTAAACCATAAAAACAATACAAAGTTTAATAAAAAGAGAATTAGAAATTAACTCCTTATTCTTTGAACATTTCAAGATAGTGGATAGCTTATAGGATAGAGTTGCCATAAAATATAAAGATCAACCTACATTTCTTTTTTCCTAACTTAAGAAAAATATCTTAAACTCTACTCATATTAGTTTGAGTATTCTTGATTCTTTAATAATTGCACTAATGTTTCCAGTTACTATTAAAGATTGTAGATTAGTAAAAAGGAGGAACAAATAAACTATACAAGTACTGGTACGATGGTCAATAGAGAATGAAACTGAAGTTAGTTGAAAATATTTGAATAACTTGTAATATAGCTATTTAGACATCAACTTTCTGAACAAAGTTGTTAAATCGATAGGTCATAATATAATATAAATGGCTGGTGAAAGTGATGAAGCTGAAAGGCGAGTTAAAGGAACAACATTCTATTGTACAAGAAAATGACGTCATTTTAACTATATCATTTTATTGAACAAAGGAGTTAAAAAACTAAAACATATGTAAGATTATCTAGTTATATTTATAAGAGTAGTATTGTCGTTAATGAAGTGATATATTTTAGAACCAATTTTAATTCTTTCTATCTCTCTAATTTTATTTTTTAATAAATTTTCTCAAATGATCTAATTTTAATTGTCATTAAAAACTAAACAATACATACAAACATTATTTTGTGAGTTCCTTTAATTGACACTACAAGATGAAACACTTCCACTTATCGCTTTATTTTAATTTGTTGATAGGATTATAAAGTTACATATAAGTTACAAGGTCATTTATGGAGATGATTGGAATTACACTCATTATTTATGTGCCTTGGTGTATGTTGTTTGTTAATAACATTATTTTAGTAGATGAGATAAAAGAGAGTATCAATGTCAAGTTAGAATTGTGGAGAACTTCAACTCTAACTGATGATATTGTTAGCGTTGAAGAGCTTTAAATTGAGAAGGACTAAGATAAAGTACTTAGAGTGTAACTTTTCAAGCTATAGGATGACTTTTAATGTAAAGGTAAAGATTTGTTCAGAAGTTATACCACATAGAGAAGTACATCGGGAGTTTTATTTGACAAGAAGATACCACTCAAGCTCAAATGTAAATTTTATCATTTAGTAATTAGCTCAACCATGCTCTATGGGACGAAGTGTTGACCTATTAAATAGTTGCATAGTTATAAGTTAATGGTGATGGAGATGAGAATGCTCTGTTGGATGTGCATCTTTATTAGAAGAGATAAGTTCAATAATGTAATAATAAGAGACAAATTAAAGATGACTAATATTAATAAAAAATATGAAAGAAGACAAGGCATAGATGGTTCAAATATGTGAAGAGACATGCTGACGCTCTAGTGAGAAGATGCAAGAAGAATATACCGAAAGACTATAAGTGGAAAACGAAGGCCTAAGGAGAATTGAGAGGAAGTGATCAAGAATGATATCGCTTTGTTGGAACTTACCAAGAACAAAAGTAAAAAAAGTCAACATATCCAGTGTACAAGGCTTCCCACTTTGCGGGAGTCTGAGGAGGATTATAATGTACGGAGTCTTCTCTTTGTTATTTTACAAAGAGGTTCCCGTGACTTGAACTTATGACTATGTGGTCATAAAGGAGCAAATTTACCAGTTGCTCTAAGGCTCAACCTCAAATACAACGTATCCCAGTGCACAAGGGTCCTCACTTTTTGGGAGTTGGAAGAGGGTCATTAATGTACGCAGCCTTCTCCTTGCATTTATTACAAAGAAAACTTTGGCATGAATATAACCCTTAATAGAAAATTTTGGCATACTAAGATACGGTAAAAGAACTCACATAAAGAGGTCATTCCCTTTCTCATAGGTCTTTTAAACATTTTCTTGCAAGTTTTATGTCTTGTATTTAGCCTATTCATTTAATATATACTACTTCTCTCTTAATTATTTAGCCTAGATATTTTCATACTAAACCTAAATATTTTCTAGCAATGACTTATATGATTGATTTATTTACTTGAATTCTTTTTTGTTTATGTATTTATTTACTTATTTTATGTTTTATTTTTAGTCTTTACCTTATTCTATATTTATTGTATTACTTATTTTCATCCTTTTATTTGTACATATTTTGATTTTATCATCATCATCATCGTCAGTTATGCATATTTTTAATCTATAGTACTTCTCTCTTAATTATTTAGCCTAAATATTTTCATTCTTAACCTAAATATTTTCTTGCAATGACTTATTTGATTGATTTATTTAGTTGTATTATTTTTGTTTATGTATTTATTTACTTATTTTATCTTTTATTATTATTATTTACCTCATTCTATATTTATTGTATTATTTATGTTATTACTTATTTTTATCTTTTTATTTATACGTATTTTGATTTTATTATTATCATCATCATCAGTTATGTATATTTTTATTTTTAATTATTATTACTTTATTAGAAGTCTTCTGTTATGTCTAGTCTCAATGGGAATGGTGCGATTGCCACTCTTGTACATATACTTCGTCCTAGGCTATTCAACTTAACTCCTGTTGCATGGGTTTATAGTTCAAAAGGTCCAACTGTTTTGCGAACCTCTCTTCCTCTTCTCTTTTCTCCACTTCCACTTCTTATTTTTCCTCCTCTTTTTCTTTTCTTTTTCCCATTGAAGCGGTTTTGTTACCACTACCATTCAAGAAGTCGTTTTATTGGAGATGAGGGTTGTCAATTGCTGTCACTTGCGGAGAGTCTACATCCAAAGTACTATGAGGTGTTCGACAACTTCCAAGTACTAAACAAGTCTTAAGTCAATCATTGTACTGATACGTTTGACTTATGAAGTATGCTGCAGAGAAAAGCATCAACATCAAAAAAACATTCTTGAGGTTGGCCCATTCTTTGGCTGAAAATGGATGCAGATAACAATAACCCATCTAGATTTACCAATTTTTTGTCTTGAACAATCAAAGGTATGTTAGCAAATAAGCATTTTCTTTTTTCATTGAACAAGCAAGCTTCCTTTTCTCTCTCCACTTACTCTCTCTAGATTCCCCATTACATCTTTTGTTTTCTCTTTGTATCCCTCTTATGCCTTTTGGGGTTAGTCTTGAGATCTCCATATCTAGGTTTTGTGTTTTTGGAAGATTAGGGAGATAAAGGTTCATTGGATATGGTGCATTTATTTATGTTGTTAGCAGTATCCATTGTTTCTGCTGATCATAGTAAGTTTCTTTCTATTATATTTTAATTACTGTTGGAGGTTCTGAATTTGTTTCTATTAGGTTTGCCTTTTTCTAATTTCTGGTAATCAAACAACAACCTTCTTTACAACTAGTCTCTATCTTTTTGAGTTACTGACTAAAGCTCACTAATTTCTTTGGTTTTATGAGAAATGATGGTTTCTGGTAATAAGGTGTCACTGGTTTTCTTTTTTTAATTTTTTTAATGATTTCTTTTTGTTGGTATTCCTTCCTTGGAGTGTGAAGCTGCATCCATGTTCTTCCACCATTGCCTTCTTCCACCATTGGCTTCTGTTGTGCTTTTCAAATAATTTTTATTTTACTTCATCTTTCTTGGATATATTGCCTCTGTTAAATAAAAAACCCCCCATTTCTAACATAATTTAATCTCTATTTGTAATTCAGATGTATTCATTAGATAGAAGTTGTTAGTTGTAGTTAGACGGTTAGCAACATAAGAATTATTACATATTGAATGTGAGGCTTGCTTAGTATGTAATTTAAGTTTGGTTTTGAGTTCTTTATATAGAAAACAACAGGATGTAGATGGAGAGAGAGAGAGAGAGAGCATGTTTGCTTTGAAAATACTTATTTTGTTGTTATTATCAAGGCATTTAATAAACCTCTACAAAAAAGTTTTTCTTACATTGGAAACTTGTTAAATCTAAGATTCCCTTAATTGGGAATATCACAGCTCATAGGATAGTCCTTTTACGTGCATGTATAATTCGGGTTGGACTACCCTGTTTTCGTTAGGACGTTCTAATTATGTGTCACTTAATCTTATTTACACATTTGTGTAGACCTTACATAAATATATGGATGAGATTTAATGAAATAGGGTAGGAATTTTCTATTAAAGTGTTCCAATCCTGTGCCACTTAATCTTGTCCACATATTTGTGTGGACCCTACATAAATATGTGGAATATTTAATAAAATATGGTAAGAACTGGTTAACTAGAACACAAGATCTGATCCCGTATAATACATTCCATCTAGGGTTTAAAGTTTGGTATGCCAAAATACCCTTTTCTTGGAAATAGAAACTACCACCAAAAATAGCGTTGTCACTTTTCTTGTCAGTGGCATATCATATTTCAGATTAATAGTACAATATCAATTAGCTCCAATAAATATTATTTTGCTCTCCCCTTTTTATTGGGGAACAGATCTTCCGTTCCGCCCATTTTGTTCCACCTATCTTGTTCTTCTCTGTTTTTAATAGATCTCATCCATTCACTGCAATAAATTGGATGGCTGAGATCTACAAGTCCAGATCCTCTGTCTAATATAACTTTGTCTTATTCTGTCTAATTGAAAAACATTGTCATTCTTCTTAAATTATAAACACTCTATTACTCTTCCCAAAATTCGTGGCTTATGAGCCAAGCTAACCCAGCCGATATCGTCTGTCATCTTCTTTGTAAGACTATAGAAGTCGCCCTCTCATCGTCTCGTCTCTACAGAAGTTGCCCTCTCACCTTGTAAGACCTAACCTAGATCCCCTAATCTCAACCACATCAAATTATGGGACATTTTCGGATGATTGCCTTCTATAAATTTATCACAAAATTAGGGATGACGATGGATCATAAATGATGATGAAGCATTGGCAGTGTTGACGTCCTCTGTCATTTTCTTTGTAACACTACAGAAGTCACCCTCTCACCGTCTCACTATAAGCTTTTCGCCACCTTCATACACCTTGTAAAACCCAACTAAGATCCCCTAATTTCAACCACATTAAATTATATGACATTTTCAGATGATTTCCTTCAGTAAATTTATCACAGAATTAGGGTTAAAGATGGAGCAAGAATGATGATGAAGCATTAGCATTGATTTACAAAAAGTTGATGGTATAAATTTATAGGTGTTCTTGAAAATTATTTCCTGAATTTTGGAGGATATAACAACCTAACTAAATTTATTTGAATTTTTATGTTACGGATAATTCTTACATTTGCACAACTGTGCAAGCTAACTCACGGCCGTGCTAGCTAACTCACAGTCATGACTTTTCTTCTCCTAAAATTAATATACTCGTCTAGATACATCTCATGAAGTCACTAGAGAAAAGTTGAAGTTCAACTTTTCAATTGAAGAACAAAATCAAGACTAAGAAAGAATAAGCATAACAAAGTTATAAATGAATATGTAATGTTTATTATACTTCCTCCTTAATCATTTTGATATTTTAAAGGCTTTTTGTATATAAACGCATTTATGTTTTAGCTCATTACATAAGTCTTTTTAGTCACTAAAAGGAATTAAGGTTTGATTTTAAAGAAAAAGAAAATCCTTAAAACATACATTTGGGTACATTTAAAGAAGTGTTTTAACTCAATTTTGCATTAGAAAGATTAAGTTTACCCTTTTAAAGATGTTAGAATAATGATTTTAGGTGTATTGGTAGACTTATATAGGTTAATGGTAGAAAAATATAAATTAACGTTGTCAAAACTTATGTACCAAGACTTTATAGCAATATTGATTGTGCATTGGTCAACCAATGTGTTACAATTAACCAATGTTCCAACAGTTAGTAAATCTATCAACCGCACATTGATCAACCGATATAATCTTTCTCAAGAGTAACATTAATGTTCCAACAGTTACTATATTGGTCAACCGCATATTGATCAATCAATACATAGTAACTAGTAATTGATAATGATGATTTCTTATTTTTAACAGCTAGTTTGACCCCCAAACCCAATAAGGTCTTTTGAATTTGTAAATTTTTTATGAGTATGATTACTCTTCTTCTTAGAGAAAGATTGTAAAAAGAGGTACTTTTTACTCGTGAAAAAATAAATTATTACAACAAGTTTCCTCTTCACCTTGTTGAAAAAAGAGACTTATTGAGTTTTTCAAGAAATGTCTTGAAGAAAAGATTTAGGTAAGATTGGTTTTTGAAACTACCATAAATTAGTTTTCCTTTCTTTAATTTACTTTTATCATAAATTAGTTTTCCTTTCTTTTACTCCTTAACTCTTCAAAATACTGTTTGATTATGTTATTGATTAATATTAAGTTACTTTTATCATAAATTGATAATATTAAGAGTCAAGGTGTGAACCCAGTCACGATTGTGATTGGGGGGAGTTTCTCCAGAGTTCCGCCGCGGTGTGCATTACGTGTCATTGCCGGACGTCTCAACCAAGAGAAAGAACCAAATATAAGATTTTTCATAACTATTTATGATATGTTCCCCATGCTAACTAGTTTCATGAAGTATGATCAACAAACTATACGAGCTGCAAGGTACATTGGATCGTTCTTGATCCAATTATATGGATTGATCTAACAATGATAAAAAAATTATATTATGTTTACAGGTTACAAAATCACATAAAATTGTATCTAACTTTATATGTGGATATAGAATGTATAAAATAGGTATGAACGGTGGAATAAAGATAAATTTATACTCAAATTTGAATTTGCAATAGATTCAATATAAAGAAATTCAAAAATTCCACTTAACTTAGACTTATGACTGAGAGAGTCTTGGATAGAATAAAAATATTTCCCTGAATGTATCTTATTTTTTTTCCTAATTCTTCTTCTAATGGTCGACTAAACCTCTGATCAAAAAAATATACCTTGGTTATATTTTATCTCTTCAACAAGCTTAGTAATGTGTATAATGGCTCTATTGTTCCGTTGGAGAGAAGAACCTATGATTAGCTTTTGGGAAATTTCCAAACGAACAATTTCAACTAAATCTTTCATTTTCTTATTTTACTATGTTCAACTCTATGTATTCCTCTATCCGTAGAGTACATAAACAATTCGAAATGTCTCAACATTTTTATTTTTCGAACAGGTATGAGTCAAATAGCTATAATTCGAAGCACTTCTTTATACACTATTTTAAAAACCCAAGGACTCAATTGTATGGATATGTAAAATACAGGATTTTCAATCTTAGTCAGTGAATAATTTGTCCACTCCATAGATGCAATTTGGCCATAAATTTTATAAATTGTCTGATTTTTGATTATCGAATCTTGTTATTTTTTTAGTTTTAGTTTTATTCAAGTCATATATGTCTCTAAATAAAAATAATAGAATTGGATTTAAAACTTTTTGATTGTGAAAGTTTGTTTATTATTTCTTTTATAAAGAACATTTTTATGACCCAGATTTTTCTTTCTTTTGATAAATAGAAAAAAGAAATTTTTTATTTCTTTTCATTTTCCCTTTCACTCGTAGTATGGGACAGAAGTGAGCTTTAGAAGGACTACTAAGTAAGTTGAGAAATCAAACTATATTAGTATTTTTATAGATCTTTCTGCAAAGACTTTTGAATTTAACCATTGAAATTGAATTGAATTCAATTATTGAATACCATTTCTAAAATATATTGGATTCGAGTAATTCGATAGAGTAATGTATTCTAGGAATAGTATTACTTTAAGTTTTATGAATGATTGAGAAAGAATATAATGAGTGGATGAATAGGAAGAGCAAGATATGCAACGGATTACTAATATAGGTTCTTCAATTTATTGAAAAGAAAGCTTCTGCATAATATTGAAATTTCATATATAAAAATATTGAATTTGAATATATAAAATATAAAAAAGGAATGTTAATTTTCTTTTGAATTCAAAATTTTAATTATAAAAAGAATATAAATTGGGGAAAAAAGTTGGTAGAAACGATCAGGCAATACTTCCCCCGAGTCCGATTCAAAGTATACTGTCAACTATATTATTTCGCCATTTGAGGCATTAATTTACCAACTAAAATATCACTCGTCTCTACTCAAGATCCCAACATCACAACAAGCAGTTTTATCTAAATTCCGAAGTAAATGGGCTTCTAGATGTGGGATTTCTTGAGTGATCTTTTTAGAGCCTTGGCTTGTCACATGAGTCTGCCAATTCTATTTATTCTTATTCTACTTATTCTATTTATTTTGCATCTATTTGATTTATGTTGATTCTACTTAATCTGAAATAGTAGAAAGTTAAGTGAAATAGTAAAAAGTTAACCCTTATTTGTACGACTATAATTGCTAGATTTCTGATTACTTTGAATACAAATCCCAACATCTACCGAAAAAAGAAAATAAAGTAGGCCTAGATTAGTAAATGATCCAATAACCACCCTTCAGAGGACTTTAAAAAAAAAGTTATGGTGGCTCTAATGTTTTATTTACATTTCATGGTGATTTATCCCAAGGTTTCTTCTTTTTTATTTTATGAATAATAATAATAATAATAATAATAATAATAATAATAATAATAATAATAATAATAATAATAATAAACAATATATTTGTGATCGCGGCCTTATCGTTTGATTAGAAAATTGACCTTGGAAACTGGTAAAATAATTAAATTCCAAGATTGCAGCAAGCTGAACCTCGGGTCGTCTCTCTCAAAGGAATCACGTGCAGAATTGAT
>JANZLC010000201.1:29952938-29974414 GCA_026413385.1 Erythroxylum gracilipes | reverse complement strand
GCTTTAGTTACATTTCAAGTTCTATTTGTTCAAGGGTATTTTGTATTTTTGGCCCTTGAACTCAACTGATGTATTATAGCTTGAAATGCCATTAAAGCTTTGTAAAATGCTTCCTTTTGTTATTAATGACAATTTCTTTTGGATTTGAAGATAAATGTGTAGAATATGTTTTACTCAATTATTGATTGTGGTTGATTTATAATAATGGCATGTAGTAGTATAAGCTCAGGTTTAGGCTTCAGTACCCGATGTTGGGCTTCGGTAATGGGGTCCAACTTTTTTCTTGTTATTTAATGGTTTTATAGTATTATTGGTACTTATTTCACTTTAAGTGTGTTTTTAGGTAATAATTGCCTTCATAGACCAAGAGCAGATGAATTCAGGTGAAATTATGGCATGCAATGGAAGAATTGAAGCAATTGTGAACTTACAATGTCGTGTATAGTGATTGTGTAAGTCTCTATAAATGTGTGTAACTTTAGGAACACAATTCTTGCCTGTGTAGAGTTACATGCCCATGTATGTTGGCATATACGATTGTGTATATTGCCCTATAAGTCTCTATGAATGTGTAAAGTCATGATTTCAGGTATTTTTGGAAATACAGGGTCACCTACATGGCTGTGTAGGTGACTATATATATCTTAGAAACTTTATTTTTTTTTACTATAAAAGGATATTAATGAAGGCTACATGAAAGGAGGCAAACTAGAAACATTTTTAGAATTGTAAGGAATAAAGAGAAGAGGCAATTTTGAACAAAAGACAAGGAAAACATGAAGATTATGTCACAAGATCCGATAGAGGGCATCCTTCAATCCAAATTGCAAAAGGATTCATTAGAGACAAAAGGGGGATTTAGAATATAAATTCTTTTATTTCTATGTTCTTTTAAATATTCGTTATTGGATTTGTTTTCTATATGTAGGAACTAAATTGCTTAGTGCCTAGGTGTGATGAACCCTAAGTTGTGATCATAATATGATATAATCTTTTATTTAATATAGTTTTGTTGATTGATTTATTGAGATTCAATTACGTTTTATATTCTTGAACTACTATATCTGAAATATTAGTCCAATATTTGATTTCATATGATTGAGATTGAGAAATCCTTTTGTGTGGATAGATCTACCTTAATTGGAAGGAGTTGTATGTAAATTAGAGATAGATCGACACAAATCCTATGGATTATGGTCAAATCTAATAATGAAATTCACCAATCAATAATGCAATCTTACTGAGGGTTAGTTGTTAATAGCCTTAAGAAAGATATTATCATAATATAGTAATTTTTACAGTATAATAATCAATAGTTTAATTGCATGATAAAGGGTTAGTATTTAAGAATTCTTAGGGGGCTTCATCACCTAGCTAGTACTTATTTGATATTGACTTTTTGTAGTTTTTTCTTTATTTGAGTTCATTATTGTGTCAACTTTAGTTTAGTTTGTTTTCTTTAATTTTCAAGTAAATTCAAAATCTGATTCAATGGTTAGATAATAGAAAATGGTTAATAGTAATACTTACAATCCTTGTGGAATCGACCCATACTTGCTTGTGCTAGCTATTGTTATACCGTGCACCTATGGTTGAAACTTGTAAATCTTTATAAGTAAAATAATGCAACCACACATCTTCGAAAGAGATCTTACATGCTAACTTTGAACTTGCTCATAACCATTCATCATATTTCTAAGGATAGTCTAGGTCCTCTCCCTTGTATTCTTCATCCTTGCAATCTTTCATGAAATGATAATTAGTCTATAATTATAGCTTAAGGTTAAGATTCTCTCGTATTTAAACTATATATGTCTCACCACAGTCCCTTTACCTATTAAACAAATACCAACCTTTTTGATAATTTATGACATCAATTAATGCTTTGAAACATATATATTTTTGTATTCCTTAAAGTTTTGCATCATTAACTTCAAGAAACTCCCCCACACAGATCATTATTCTTTATGTCAATTCGAAGGTTCTTACCTTGATATGTTTCTTATAGACCAATACTTACAGTGTTACTTGGTATAAAGGAATTAATAATGATGTTTCCTTATTTAGGAAGCATTTTAAGAGCATCACTTCTCCACCTAATACTTTCTCATTGTGTGAAATAAAGACAGAAATAAGTCATTACTCACCTTTCTTTCCTTCATTCCTATCATTAGCTTTTAAACTATCTACTATTTATTCATCAATGCCTTTGCATCAAAAGAGCGCACCATTTATATGGAGCCTATGATGCACTACACCTCTTTAGCCTTTCCCTCTATTCAGCCTCCATCCCACTTAATTTCATCCTCAACCACTACAACATTCCTTGTCTAAAGAAGATTGTATTTTCTTTACAATATTTATAAACAAGAATATGTGATATAAATAAAGGAAGATGCCTCTATAAAAATAATATATGCCTAATTGATAACTAGAATAACTATTTCTCAATTAATTCCTTGTAAACACACTCCATAAATAAAATAGTAAATAGAACATAATAAATTATTTATAGTATATCTTTAACATTGCTTAAAACAGAAAAAGTGGTGGAAGTATAACATGGTAAAAGAGACAGGCATAGTAAATTCAAATGATAACACAAATTAACAAATTATAAAGTGCTTAACCTTTTGAGAATTTTTCAATTCAGTGCTCAATCTTTTAAAATTTTCAATTAAGTGACCAACCTTTATTAACCATAGTAATTTAGTTCAAAATGTTAGTTATGTTAGTATTTTGCTGATTTAGCTAATAATCTTTTTTGTCTATGATATGTAAGCGTTCAGGTAGAAAATTAATTGTCAACTAATTATCCATGTGGACTAAAAAGCGTTTAGATAGAAAATTAATTGTCAACTAATTATCCACGTGGACTAAAACATCCAACTAGTCCACGTGGATAATTAGTTGATAATTAAATTTTCACAAAGACATTTAAATGTTTTGGACAAAAAAAATTTGTTAGCCAAATAAGTAAAATACTAACATAACTAATGTTTTAAACTGAGTTGTTAAGGTTACAAAAGGTTTGTAATTTAAATGAAAATTTTAAAAGTTTGAGCATTGAATTAAAAAAAATCTCAAAAAGTTGGACACTTTAGAATTTGTTATCTCATATAAAAATTAATAAAAGGGGTAGTCGTTAATTGTCAAATGTTATTATAAATAACAAACAATAATTTTCAAATTAATGCTTGTTTGGCATTGTTATCATAATCCTAAAATTTATTCCACTCAAGCTTAATCTTTATTTGCGTTTTCACTTTTTTTATTGTTTTTATGATTAAGCATGAGTAACGAAATGGTTTACTTTGGTATCCATATACAAATTGTCACGACCTGGAACCACATTGGGCACATGACAACCGTCGCATACCCAGGCTAAGGATACTCATGGTACCTTAACCTGACTATGCAAGGCTATCTGAATATCTTTTGAAAATATTAAGACAACACAACAGCTATATTTTGAAAATCCCAAAACTCAATTAAAATACCTATAAATCAGTTTTAAACGTACTTCTATATTCACATTTAAAACTCTACCACAACTTCTGGACTTTTAAGTCAACTCAAGAGCAATCTCAACAATAGTATAAAAGGTTTATACATAAGGTCATTTACAAACCACAAGACACTCAAAAGTTAATTTACAAAATCCTAAAGCATATCAACATAACCAACTTAATAAAAAATAGTTCATGAGCCATTATAAAAAAAAAGTACAAACAAAGACTACCTACATGCGGTAATGCCCTAAAAATGTAAAAAAAAAGCACAATTCACTCAGAGCTTCAAGCTCACCAAATTAACTTGCATGGTTGGAAAGCGGAAGGGGTGAGTACACGATATACTTAGTGAGCAGGAAAAATATATATCGTAAACAGAACCCGATACACACTAAGACGGTCTAGATAACCTAAGGATGGGTTTTTCACGCATCTAGCATGCACATAACTACCTATAAAGTGAACGTACATGACATAGAAACATATAGGCCTAGCCTATGACTCAATATATACTAGTTAGGAACCACATAGGCCTAGCCTATTAATCACTCATCTAGTGAACATAGGTTCCAGTTCCAGTGCACAAAAGCATAAAAGCATCATATGTATAAGTCAAATCTCATCAGAAACCAAACCTCAGAATAGGCCAAAACAATCATGTGTGTCGCCATTAGTCGGCCAAACTAGTGTGCATACACACTGATTCCCGGTGTTGGCTCGATTTTCATTTGTGGTGAGTCCGAACTATAGTCGATAAGAGCGTCATAACCCTAGGTGATGACCTCGTTGGTGACCAAAAGTCTAAGTGTGTAATCACCTGCAAGTCCCGTAGAAAGGTGTCGATACGAGGACTCAACTTTTATGTACCAACGTCAAGGGTATGGGGGTTGCTTAATCTATTGTGCATAGCAAACGAATGGCTAATCGTTACCTCACCAATCACAAAATTCATATACAAATATTAAGTACTAAAATCAAGCAAGGCACCATGCCTTTATTTATCGGTCCAACTGATAAAATAGAACCTTGCCATGACTCTAAGCCGAAAGAGAACACATACATGCAACATACATGACTCGGTTATGCATATGAAAGTTTCAAAAATTATTTCATGCAATAAAAGTCATCTTTTGTACTCTAAGTACAAAGTTGTTCAAAAATATAGTTTTGGAAAATAAAACGTTGTCCTTTACACTTCAAGAACAGGTTTGTTGTAAGAAATATCATTTCTCAAAATACGTAATAAAAGCATCAGTTGCACTCCAAGTGCAAAGAGTTATTCAAAACAATTTCGTTTATTAAATACACAAGTACACTAGCATCCATTTGAGATTCAATTCTACCATGCATTACCGTGGTTCAAAATTTTCATATAAGTCATCATGCATATCTTGGGATGCCCTAATCCCATTTGAGAGATATGGTTTCTCCAACTCACCTCAAAAGAAGGTGTACATTCCCTTGACTTCAACAATCCTCTATACGAGCTCCTTGATCCACAGCTCCCGAGCCTTTATACATACAAATATATAATGTATTTACAACTCAAACATGTATCTCATATTCATATACCACCACATCAAAATTCATCCCTAATCAATCATCATAAATTTTATTCTAAAATATATCAATAGATCAATAATTCACTTACTAATTTAGCTCAATGTCTCCATAACCATCAAGCTAACCTAACTTTATGTGCAATGTTTACATCATTTTCTGCCTAATGTTCCTTTATGAACAAGCTATCTTCTTTTAATCATAACTCTCTCTAAAAACTCCAAATGCTATGATTGTTGTGCCTTCAGAAACTACACTTCCATTAGTCTTAATATATCTAAAAATTACACAAGTAGTGTCTCCCATTAAAATATAATCTCCATCCAAATAATGTACTATTTTTGGTAAGAAACAGACTGACAACTAATACTCAACCATCAATAAATCATTATCAATACATCTCTTAACAAAATCGTTTCAAAAAAGCATTAACAAGACATCAATAATCAATTTTCATGTTTTATACTTTCACTAATTCGGACTCTAAGGTCCTAAAAAATCAGGAAATAATACAAGGTTCCTACACAGGGGTCTATCATAGGCAGTATTAGGGAAACAAGCATAACTTGAGCTCTAGTCACCAATTTGTCAAGCCACTTTCACAGAGGTCAATTTAAAACCTATATCTACAACTTTTATTCTTTGAGTTTCTTCAAATTCATGCTTTAAAAATATCAAAGATAGATCGAAAGAGAAAGATGAAATTGAAACCATAATTTCAACTTACCTTGATAACTTCTTTCCTTCTTCTCTTCTCTTCCCTTTTTCTTTCCTTCTCTTCTCATTTTCATTTTTCTCCCTCTTCTAACCTTATGGTCGACCTTCACTCTCACTTCTATTGCCTTTTTTTATCCATTTTCTCTAGAAAATTCAAGAAGGTCTAACTAATCCATGTGTTACCATTCCATTGGTCCATATGTCACCCTTTTCTTGGTACATGTGTTATCCTTCTATTGGTCAATATATCACTATTCTATTGGTCCATGTGTCACCATTCTATGGTTCCATATGTTATCCTTCTATTGGTCCATATATCACTATTCTATTGGTCTATGTGTCACTTACTTGAGGCTCCATATGTCACTACTTGTAAGGTTACACATGTCACCAATTATAAGGCTATATATATCATCATTTGTAAAGCTACATATGTCATCATTCTAAAGCTCCACATGTCACAAAGTCTAAAAGTGCCATTTGTCACAAATTTAAAGGGTCACTTGTCCCTTATATACTCAAGCCACTTTTCATCTAGTTAAATGAGTCATTTGTCACTTATTTCTAATGCCACATGTCACCATTTCATAGGCCTAATCAACCTAAACTTTCACGTATCAATTTGTCTCGCTCTTTAACATTTTTCTTAGACTAGATGCATATATCACCTCATCAGTTACTCAATTGTAACGATAAATTCCCAATTTACTAATTATAGTCCATCAAAACAAAATTCAAGATAAAATCAACACACAATTATATCATGATCAGTAAAAACCTTTCATACCCCGGAACATGTCAATTGAGTGCATATACTATCTTGCAATGTTTTCTAAATCATGATCCATATGTGTATACGAATATTATGTATGTGAATGAAATACATCTCGTAAATTCTTAAATGAAATAACTCATGTGACTCAATCTAATATTTTAATCTCTTAACAATTTTAGGAGGCGAGATATTACACAAATAAATTAGGGTTAACTACATCATACTCCATTGTAATTTTTGACCTTTTTAATCTCAATTTTTATGTTTTAAAAAATATCATTTATCCTACTATAATATTGTTTAATAATCACACATCCCCTCAATCGTACTCAGTTAGTGTATGTCAAGTTATGACTCCAAAATAACATTAGGCTAGAGTTTAAGAATTTCAATATTAATATATGGATTTAAAAAATAGATAAAAACAATCAAAATATTATAAACGAGCTGTGTGATATATCTTAAGAGAGTAAATAATAATTTTTAAAATAAAAATGAAAAATAAAAAATGTTGAATTACAAAAAGTTCTAATATAATTAATTCAATAAATTACAAACTTATACAATATATGTGATTGTATTGTTGCTTGATAGATGAATAATTCATGTAATAATCAAATCATCTAGGAACATAAAAATAATTTCTCATGCGTTCGAAGCTCCAAAGAGTTAAAAAAGACAAGTATAGGTCTTTTATTTTTCTAAATGTATTTTTCTAGAGCATCTATTTAGTATTTAGATATAAACTTACTCAAATTGCACCCACTTGGCACTTAGTTAGACTTTAATATCCGCCATCTACCTTAAACTTTTCCTTTTCAAAAATAAACTGAGATACCTAATCATTTTAGGAATAATGTATATGTCCTTTTCTTTTAGCTGTAATTATTTAAAATTCAAAGGTGTAAGGATCAAAGGCAATCTATTGGAAGATTCCATAATAAAAAAGATTAGAAATTAAATTCTTACTTTTTTTTAGATTTCTAAACATATTATATTTAGAAAAACTTTGGGAAATTCCCTTATCAATTAAAATTTATGAAAAGAATCCTCTAGTTTAAATTTATCTAAAAATTTCCCTAAAGTTGACATGATAAGGATAGTTTAAAATTAACATAAGTTCTGACATGATAAGGATACTCCACGTAAACTAATCAAAACTTGACGAAATGAAACACTCAATCTAAAATAAATCTCAGCTATTTTATTACCGGACCCAACCCTTAAAACAAAACATACGGACTTATTTGTTTCTATTTTTATTTTTATTTTTATTTTTATTTTTAGTAAAAAATTATTTGTTTAATTATTTGGTTTTTATTTTTTATTTTATTTTATTCCAGTTTTCAAAAATTATAAAAACTATAAAAAGTAGTTTTCATTTTCTGTTTCTTTTTCATAATTAGCTTTATTATCAACTAAATATATATTATTTAATTATTTAATATCTTAATTATTAATAATAATTATTAATAATTTAATTAAATATTATATTTAGTGAATTGAAATTAATTGTTAATAAAATTATGAATAACTTAGCTTTACTTAATAATTTAATTTAATTTTGTAATTAAATTAACTAAAATTTATTTAATAATTATTAGTAAATATAATTAAAATTTAATTTTGATTCAATCATTAAAATATATTCAAAATAAATAATAATTAAAAAATTAAAATTAAAATTAAAATAACTTATTTTAATAAAATAAAATAATTAGTATTAATAATTTGTTAACAAATACTATATAAAAGATAGAGATAAATTTTACGTAAGAACCAACTAGTTTTTATTTTTACGACAATAAAAAACAAAAACTAAAAAGTATATAAGCTGCAGAGACGCAGGCGGTGGAGAAGCAAGCGGCGGACACGCAGTTAATATGCTTCTCTCACTCTCACTTCCTCGTGTTTCTTCTCTTCTTCTTCTTCCTTCTCCATTGCAGTGAAGAAGAAGAAAATGGAGGTAAGAAAGAAGCTAAAGAAGAAGTAGTAGATGAAGCAGCAGTTATGCCCTAAATTGATGAAGATGGTTGCTTTTGTAGCCCCAGCTGCACGTGAACTCTCTCTGTAACGATTCTCTCTTTTTTTCTTCCAAACTAATAATCAAGGTCTGGGCTTTCCTTTTATGGGATTCTTGTTCTGTTATGGGTTTTTCTTTTTTAACCCAATTAAATTAAGCCAGGCTAGATTTTGGTTGCATGCATTATCTCTTGTAATATGGTGGTTTGGTTACAAATACTCAAAGATTGATCGTACATGCCATATGTTTAGAAGGGTCTGACCCAGTTCAAATTTTCGAGAAACGGATGAATGGAAGAATAATGGGTTAAAAAATCAATCCATCTCTTGCGTGAACACTTCAGTGCAATAAGAAAGCACATTCTAGCGTTTTTCTTAAGAGTAAAACGAAGGTTTCTTACTTTATTCTGTTGATGCACATTATTAGTTGACAAGTTCAATGGTTGGATATTGACAAGTTCAATGGTTGGATATACATGTAGAACGAACCAACAGGCAGAATAATGGAGCTTTGCATTCTCCACTTGGCTATGTCAGAGATTGCAGTTCTCGGAACACGTCACCAGATTGTCATCAACGAGGTAGTTTTGTTGTCTCCCCGTCGAAAATTAGAACGTAGATCCACTTGTTTAGCTCAGACATTGAGAGTCGTTATATTCCTGTGTTAGCTTTTTCTTTTTGTTAGTTATCGTAGTTTTTGTTTTGCTGGAATGGATTGCTTAATTGATAGGAGTCCAGATATTCGTCTAGCATATTCATCAGGTAGGCAATCAATGTGCAGATCGACTAGCGGCATTAGCTATCGGACAGGAACTGGACTGCAATACCTTCAAGATCCACCGGTGTCTATTCGAGATGTACTCATTCGTGATATGAGTGGTATGATGTATCCTTGCACCTTGGGTTAGGTGAGGCGAGGTTGCCAACCCAGCCGATGTCCTCTGTCATCTTTTTTGTAACACTACAGAAGTTGCCCTCTCACCGTCTCATCTCTCTTCTCTTCGCCCCTTCTTACCCTTTGTAAAACCTAACCCAGATCTCCTAATCTCAACCACATCAAATTATGCGACATTTTCTGACAATTGCCTTATGTCATTTTCTTTGAAACGCTACATAAGTCGCCCTCTCATTGTCTCGTCTCTCTTCTTTTCTCCACCTTCCTATACCTTGTAAAACCCAACCTAGATTCCCTAATCTCAACCGCATCAAATTATGTGACATTTTTTGACGATTACTTTTTGTAAATTTATCACAGAATTGGGGAAGAAGATAGAGCATGAATGACGATGAAGCGTTGGCATTGATTTACAAAAAGTTGATATTATAAATTTATAAGTGTTCTTGAAAATTATTTCCTGAATTTTGGAGGATATAACAACCTAGCTAAATTTATTCAGGTTTTTATTATACATATAATTCTTACACTTGAACGACTGTGCTAGCTAACTCACGACCGTTTTAGCTAAGTCATGGCCATGATTTTTCTTCGCCTAAAATTAATATGTACTTGTCTAGATACATCTTATGAAGTCTCTAGAGAAAAGTTGAAGCTTAACTTATTCAATTGAAGAACAAAATCAAGACCAAGAAAGAACAAGCATAACAAAGTTATAAATGAATATGTCATGTTTATTATACTTCCTAGTTAATCACTTTGATATTTTAAAGGCTTTTTATATATAAACACATTTATATTTTAGCTCATTGCATGAGTCTTTTTAGTCACTAAAAGGAATTAAGGTTTTGATTTTAAACAAAAGGAAGATCCTTAAAACATACACTTGGGTACATTTAAAGAAGTGCTTTAACTCAATTTTGCATTAGAAAGATTAATTTTACCCATTTAAAGATGTTAGAATAATGATTTTAGGTGTATTGGTAGACTTATATAGGTTAATGGTAGGAAAATATAAGTTAAAGTTGTAAAAACTTATGTACTAAGACTTTGTAGCAGTATTGATTGTGCATTGGCCAATGTGTTACAATCAACCAATGTTCCAACAGTTAGTACATTTCTCAACCGCACATTGATCAACCAATACAATCTTTCTCAAGAGTAACATTAATGTTCCAACAATTACTACATTGGTCAACCGCATATTGATCAATCAATACACAGTAACTAGTAATTGATAATGACGATTTCTTATTTTTAACAGGTAGTTTCACCCCCAAACCCAATAAGGTCTTCTGAATTTGTAAATTATTTTATGAGTATGGTTATTCTTCTTCTTAGAGAAAGATTGTAAAAAGAGGTACTTTTTTCTCGTGAAAACAAAATTATTACAACAAGGGTTCCTCTTCACCTTGTTGAAGAGAATTACTGAAAATTTTAAGAAATGTCTTGAAGAGTTGATTTAGGCAAGATTGGCTTTTGAAACTACTATAAATTAGTTTTCCTTTCTTTAACTCCTTAACTCTTCAAAATATTGTTTGATTATCTTATTGATTAATATTAAGTTATTTTTATCATAACTTGATAATCTTAAGAGTCAAGGTGAGTCTCCCCAGAGTTCTGCCACAACGTGCATTGCGCGTCATTGCCTAACGTCTCAACCAAGAGAAAGAACCAAATATAAAAATTTTCATAACTATTTACGATATGTTACCCCATGCTAACTACTCTCATGGAGTATGGTCAATAAACTATACGAGCTGCAAGGTATATTGGATTGTTCTTCATCCAATTATATGGATTGATCTAACAATGATGGAAATTTTTTATATTCTATTTATAGGTTACAGAATCACACAAAATTGTATATAACTCCATATGTGGATACGGAATGTATAAAATAGGTATGAATGACATAATAAAGATAAATGTATACTTAAAATTGAATTTGCCATAGATACAACTGAAAAGCAATTCAGAAATTCCACTTAACTTAGACTTATGACTGAGAGAGTCTTGGATAGAATAGTAAATTTTCCCTAAATGTATCCTAATTTTTGGCCGAATTTTTCTTCTGATAATTGACTCAACCTCTGATCAAAAAATATACCTTGTTTATATGTCATCTCTTCAACAAGTTTAGTAATGAGTATAATGGCCCTATTGTTTCGATAAAGAGAAGAACCTATGATTAGCTTTTCGGGAAATTTCCAAACAAACAATTTCAAATAAATCTTTCATTTTCTTATTTTATTATGCTCAACTCTATGCATTCCTCTATCCGTAGAGTACAAAAAAATTCAAAATGCCTTGACTTTTTTATTTGAAGCACTTCTTTATACACTATTTTGAAAACCCAAGGACTCAATTGTATGGATATGTAAAATATAGGATTTTCAATCCTAGTCAGTGAATAATTTGTACACTCTATAGGTGCAATTTAGCCATAAATTTTATGAATTTTATGATTCTTGATTATCGAATCTTATTCTCTTTTAGTGTTAGTTTTATTCAAGTCATATATATATCTAAATAAAAGATAATATAATTGGATTTCTTTTTTATTATGAAAGTTTGTTTATTATTTCTTTTATAAAGAACATTTTTTATGACCCATTTTTTTCTTTCTTTTGATAAATTGAAAAAGAATTTTTTATTTCTTTTCATTTTTCCTTTCACTCGTCGTATGGGACAGAAGTAGGCTTTAGAAGGACTACTAAGTGAGTTGAGAAATCAAACTGTACCAGTATTTTTATAGATCTTTCTGCAAAGACTTTTAAATTTAACTATTCAAATTGAATTGAATTCAATTTCTAAATTATATTGGATTCGAGTAATTTGAGTAGAGTAATGTATTCTAGGAATAATATTACTTTAATTTTAACGGACGATTGAGAAAGAATAGAATGAGTGGATGAATAGGAATACCAAGATACGTAGCAGATTAGTAATATAGGTTCTTTAATTTTTTCAAAAGAAAATTTCTGCATAATATTGAAATTTAATATATAAAAATATTGAATTTGAATCTACAAAATATGAAAAATGTTAATTTTCTTTTGAATTCGAAATTTTAATTATAAAAAGAATATAAATTGGGGCAAAAAGTTGGTAGAAACGATCAAGCAATACTTCCACCGGTTCTGATCCAAAGTATACTATCAACCATATTCTTTCACCATTTGAGTTGTTAATTTACCAACTAAAATATCACCCATCTCTACCCAAGTTCCCAGCATCACAAGAAGTAGTTTTGTATAAATTCTGAAGTAAATAGGCTTCTAGATGTGGGATTTCCTGAGTGATTTTTTCAGAGCCTTGGCTTGTCACATGAGTCTGCCAATTCTATTTATTCTATTTATTTTGCATCTATTTGATTTATGTTAATTCTACTTAATCTAAAATAGTCGAAAGTTAAGTGAAATAGTGAAAAGTTAACCCTTATTTATACGAATATAATTGCTGGATTTCTGATTATTTTGAATATGAATCCCGACATCTACCAAAAAAAGAAATCAAGTAGGCCTAAATTGGTAAATGATCTAATAGCCACCCTTCCGTTAGGAGGAGTTTAAAAAAAATATTATGGTGGCTCTGTAGTTTTATTTATATTTCATTGGTGATTTAACAATCCCAAAGTTTCTTCTTTTTTATTTGATTAATAATAATAATAATAATAATAATAATAATAATAATAATAATAATAATAATATTAAAAGAAATATATTTGACTTTGATCGTTATAGATTAGAACCAAGATTGCATCATAAACAGGCGGATTTGATTTTAACAGTAGGCAGAGTAAACATGAAAATGATTCATTCTTTAGTGAGATTATATGAACAAATGCCTAAGCCCAAATATGTTCTTGCTATGGGAGCATGTACAATTACATGGGGATGTTTAGTACCGATTCTTATAGTACTGCTCGGGGAGTTGATAAGCTAATTCCTGTAGATGTCTATTTGCCGAGTTGTCCACCTTAACCGGAAGTGGTTATAGATGCTATGACAAAACTTTGCAAAAAAAATATTAATGTTACGCACCAAGAATTCTTGCATATCCCTACGATACATATAATTCACAAGAAATGGCTCTACTTATTGATATGTTTCCACAAATAATTGAATTTCAATTTCTTGATTTGTATCTTCAATTTTTGTAAACTTATAAAGCTCTTATGTTAAACCCGATCAATGAACCTACAAAATCCTGGGGTTTCCATGCTTGAGACGGATAAACGAACTTTTGTTCTATGCCTCCGAGCTATAGATCTTCGTTTATTTTTGGTCATTGAATAAAGGAAAATTTGATGAATAACTAATTGACTTCCTTTCTTTCAGTTATTCTTTTCACCCTTTCTATAATAACAGAATGGATTCTTCTAATGCATAAAACAAAAATGAAAAACCATAGGTTGTAATGGTTTCGCTAACTTTTAAATTTTTCCACTATTGTTTCTAACACAATTAAAAACTAGAAAAATTAAACGCACAAATATAAATCAACACCAAAATTGGTAAAGTAGTTCGGCACACCTTGCCTATATCTGCGGGGCCCTCACCTAGCTTAATTTTTTCACTAACGACAATAGTTTTATACAAGACTTTACTGAGCTAACACCACTTAACTCTTGACATTATCTCTCGTCCTCACAATCCGTGTAAGAATTTCACACCCAATAGTACGATCGCCTCGTACTAACCTTAACAGAGCATTTTTCTCAACAATCTTTTAACGAGAGAACAATAAATGAATAACTCAAGTGGTTAAAATAACTAGGAACCAATGGTACTATTGTAGTCAGTCTAGAAAATATATCGGATCCCAAGGGCTATATTGACGTTGGAGAATTGAAGAAGATACCAAGCTGATTCATGTGAATAGCAATATAAGACCATAGCTACACCAAATCTACCATGACATGCCAATGGTTCAATGCACAACTAATATGACGTGGGAGCCACACGCAACCCAACAGCAAGATGGATTAATTATAAGTTGCACATTTATTCAATCAACAATACCATACATAGATTATGCAGCCAAAATCCATCCACCAATAAAGCCCATAAACACTCTAACTGGACTAGACCCTAAAGAGACTCACGACTGTATACATACACCCATCAACATATGCTGTGTAATTCACTAAGGACCCATCCAACATTTGTTCCCCAATTCACCAAGGAGTCTTCACACAATTAATTAATAGAAACTGCAGCACCAAGGTGGAATTATTATTAACGTAGAGATCACTGCATTAGTGCCCCACTTCGGACACACATATAACCAACCCAAAACGAGGCAAGGAAGGAGTCACCCACATAAGGAGTTAAACACACACACCAACCATAATCTGCAACCTCCTCACATTATCCTTTAGCCAACAACAACATGATACACATACACTTCTATTCAATATAAACTTCTTTCACACTTAAACCTTTATCCAAAAATCCGATTCAAATAAGAAGTATTACTTAGTTACACCTCATTTTAATTTGGATTTTAATCATTATCTTAAAGATTCAATAATCAAAAATTCCAAAATTAAAAGATGAGATGTATAACAAATATCTTAATAAAAAATTCCAACGGCTTTTACTACTATAACCTTCCCAACCAAGATTTTTTTTGGCATTTCACTATAATGTTATAAACAAGAGTAATTTCAAACTAATTCATGATCAATCGTTGGTGGAACACGTGCAAGGAATTGAAAAAAAGAAGTTGTAGAAAAAAGGTATGGTATTTAGGGCATTTGCCCTATATGTGCAAATAAAATCGGGTAAATCTTTACTCGGAGTAGAGCACAAACCTAAAAATAATTGAAAAACCCATTCAGGAACAAGGAAATAACATCATGATTGAATTTTTATTTTGACCAAAGAGGTTATCTGTCATGATAGTATCTTCTTTTGTTAGATAATTATTGAGAGGAATATCTTCAAACATATCAACAAATTTTCTTTTAGTTTTGTTATAATTACAAAGAATCTCTTGCTTAGTATTTACTTGTAATATTGATGGATAAATATATGAGTCTTTCTTATATTGTTTCCTAATGTCTCAATTGCTAAAATTTGAAGAAATTCTCTCTTTCCAACGAATGAACGAAAGAGCCACTTCAAGTTAGGATTTTGAAATGAAAGAATTCCATTTTGTCAAAATATACGATCTTTTAAATTGATTAATAATGCATTTTATTTGACAACATTAGGAATTCATAACCAAGTGAGGTTTAGTGTGTATATTAAATTCAAATGAACTGATATTATTCATTAGTTGTTTTTTATTTCTTTGTTAATATTTATTCTAAATAACAATTCCAATAGTTATTATTTATTCATTAATATTACATTATTGATTCTTTTATTCATTAATATTTAACTATTCTAAATAACACTTCCATTACTTACTATTACTGATTAGTTATTATTACTAATTAATAAAAATTACTGATTAATATTAATTATGCAAAAATAAAAATAAATAGAGAAAAGCCAGCTATCGAAGTCGAGCCAATGACCATCACATTACAAATACAATGCTCTAACCTCTGAGCTAAGCAGGCTCCTATAAGAGATATTATATATGCATAGTGTTAATTTATTTATTATATCTCATTATTTAATTTTGGCATTTTTGATTATTGTGTCTTTGAGATAATGATTAAAAATCCAAATCAAGAGGTGGTGTAAACAAGTAATACTTCTTATTTGAATTGGATTCTTAGATAAGAATTGTAGTGAAATATAAGTATATCTTAATTAGGAGCGGATGAAAAATAACGTTGGTTCATTGAAGGATTTTTAGGAAGCCTGCTAATGTGGTTGTTGCGTTTGTGATTCTAAGTATTATTTTCCTTGAGTGTGTGACCCTGCTTCTGGATTATACACGTGAGTAATTTTGTGATTGCTTTTCAGTTTAGTGTTAATTGTAGTTGTGCGCGCATGTATGGTGAAGTTTTGATCTGACTATTTTGTAATTTGAGGGATATTGTGAAATTGCTAAAATGAGGGAGGCTTGCGTGTGTGACTTGGTCTGTGTCTTGGTGTGGGTTGATCAAAGCTGCATAGACAGATAACATTGTTGTGTGCAGAAAATTGTGAGAGAGCTGAAATAGTGTGGTTATATGTGTGAACCATCATTTTTGGAAGATGTTGACGTGGACTGAAGGATAATGTGAGTGAGCTGCAGATTTTGTGATGGTGCATGTGTGACTTCCTCTCTAGACTCCATATATGTGCAGCCTCTGTGTTGGTCATACATGCTTTAGTAAATCATGTTATAGTGGAGTGCAGAACATAAAAGGGTAGAGGTAGATTGGGCATGTATGACTCTTTGGATGCGCATGATTTCTTGGCTGCATCTTATTCTTTGAAAAAGCCGAAAACTTTAAGAAGTTGTTCTTTGTTTCCTTCTCAGTTGCTTTAATTCATGTTGAATTTTGTTTAATAACTTGAGTTATTTATTTTGTGTTCTTTCATTATAAGATTGTTGAGAAAAATCCTTGTTAAGATTAACACGGGTCGGTCGTGTTATTGGGTGTGAATCACTTTCATAGGTAGTGAGGACAAGGGTAGTCTCAAGGGATGAGTGATGTTAGCTTATTAAAGCCTTGTGTAAAACTATCATTGTCCTTTTGGTTAAAGTATTAAGTTGGGTAAGGGCCCTGTAAATGTAGGCAATGTTGGACCCTGAAATTTTCCTAAATTGCTTATTATTTGTTTAATTATTTATTTATGATTTGTTTGTTTATTTTTTATTTTAGAATTGAGTCATTAATTTAGTGAGCATAAATAGAGATTAGAAATAAGATGGAAAGATTAGAATTAAGTTAGGATTAATATGGTGTTTAAAGAGAATTAAGGAGTTAGTAGATGAAATAAATGAAGGAGGGTAAAATTGGAAGAACCAAATTAGTGAAGGGAAAAATGGGAAAAACAAGAATAAAATGTGTTTTGAATTATTGAAGAGAAGAAGAGAATCGTGAGAAGCCAGAGATGGAAGAAGAAAACGTGAAAGAAAAGAAGCAAAAGGTAGAGAGTCGTGAGAGAAGCTAGACAAGAGAGGAGAAGAAGAAGAAAAACGTGGGAAGTTGGGGAAGAAGGAAGAAGACTTGTTCAAGGTAAGTTCATCTTTTCCTTTTGCTTTATTAGAGAAATGGGTTGTGTTGAGAATGAAGGGATTAGAGAGAGAATGGGTGCTGTGTTGGAAGAAAGAAGAGGAAAAAGGAACCCATTTGATTTCTAGGGTTTTTAAGCTAGGTCTTGGGTTTCCTAACCTAGATGGACTATAGGTAGGTTAGGTTTAAGCTTAATTTTTCATTTTTTATGATTATTGAAGCTTTATAAATTTTTTATGGAGTATTGTTTTTAATGAGAACTTGGTTTGTTTAGGAAACCAAGGAAACCCAATCCAAGAGCAAGAGGAAAGGCAAGTTTGATTTGGATTTTCACAAGACAATTAGGTAGGTAATGCATTTATAGTTATTGTATAATTGGGCAAATTCTTACCTATGTGTATGTATGTTTTATTGCTTGAATTTGATTTGCTTGAAATTGAATTGTTGTGAGTGCTTGGAAACGTATGATGATTTATGACTATGTTATACCTTGAAAAGGGTTATGACATTTTGAATTAAATAAAAAGAGGAAAAAGCATGAAAGTATGAGCATAAATATGTGCTTTTGTATAGGCAAGAGATGAACCATTTCGTTCATCACATGCACGTTGACAAGAGCCTTTTGTCAGTTTCCCGCTTATCGCATATGAGCTTCGAAAGGTGGACTCATTTTTTTATGGTGTGAACTTAGGTTTCGCCATTTCGTTCCATAGAACCCTCGAGCCATTTGACAGTTCATTGCATTTTAATTATTGAGCATGATGAATAATTGTGTGCTATGTATGAAGGGTTGAAGCATGAGATGCTTATATGATAATATGCTTAACTTTGAGTTTTGGAACTAAAATTGAGAATGCTTGAATTGCTATATATATATGTGTGTGTGTGTGTGTGTGTGTGTGTGTGTGTGCGTGTGTGTGTGCTTGATTGTGTGGCTCATTGCCGTTAGCTATAAATATATTAGCCACTAAGCGTTGTCGCTCAACCTAATCTTTTTCCACTCCTCAGGTAGAGAACAAGAAAGTTAGTGATCCTTGCAAGGCATTCGGAAACCCTAAGATAGTTAGAGACTTTTGTAACTAAGTTAGTGTCTAGATTTTTTGATAGCTTTATAAGCATATCAAACATTGAGCATCCATTTGTATTTGTATTAAGTTATTGATGTGTATGTTGATATGCAACTAAAGCTTTGTAAACTCTTACCTTTCGAGGTTAATGAAATATATATACATTATGTTTTGCTCATGACTTTCTAAGTCTTTACATTGCATTTTCAATCTTTCCATAGGTGTAGAAATTATGTTCTGAGTTTAAGGGAAAAACTGTATTAATCTTGGCTGAATTTGACAAAGTTGTCTTCTCGGAATTTGTTGCTTATCTTTCTAACTTTCCAAAGATATAAAGTATGAAATTTTTAGATATCGGAGTTGAGAGATATGATCATTATAAATTGGTGATGTTGTATAGGATGTATATGCAGGACAACTATAGTAAATAATGAGAATTAGTTGTAGTGATGAATCAAATGAGTAGAGTTAGAGAGTTTAATGAAACAAAGTTGGTGGTTGAATTGATATGAAGTGATATTGCACTAGAAGATGTGAATTTGAGAAGATTATGAGTGAAAGTGATGTTAGAATGGATGTAAGAACCATTGGAGAGGCTTTGGAGGGGCTTAGGTTTCACTTATGTCTGTTAGATGGACAATAGTTCTATTAAACAAACCTTCTCGTGTCTGGAAAGCCTCCTAGCTTCATACATGTCCATCAAACGGACCTTCATAAGGCTGGAAAACACTTTAGACCCTATGTATGTCCGCTAGGTGGAGGTGTCAGACATACACTGTACATTTTTGGAAATTTACATATTTGACCCTCTAAATGGCAAAATCTCTCTTTAGAGTCTTTACAAAAGTTGTACCTTTAGAAGTTCTCTTTGAAATCGTCCTAGAATGACCTTAATCCAATATCTCTAGTAAAAGTTATGCTAATTGTTCCAAAATAGGTACAATATGATTGAGGAAAAAATCATGTTTGATTCTTTTGGCCACAAATTTATCATCTGACCTCCAAATGAAGTGATTCTTGAACCAATAGATTTCTAACGCATTTTTGTATCTCTCCATAAAAAAATTGATGGCTGTTGGTGTTGATTTCAAAAATATTTATGGAAAGAAAGTGATGGTTCATTGAAATAACCCTATAGGGTAATACACTCACGGTTTATGACTCTGGATGTTGAGCTCCGAAAACGGGGTCCAACAGACAAGATATGCCGAACTGTGTTAACAAATATCAGTGTTGACTTATTTTGATGCGTTTAACTTTTTTGGTTTTTGATTGTAATAGAAACGACTGCGATAAATTGAAGAGTTTGTGAAAATAATACACTCCTACGATTTTCCATATAGAAATTTAGCAAACTACTCCAATTTATGTTATTAATTTTGAATTCTTTATTCTTTTCATTCTCAGTTATTCATAATTAATATCAATATAGAAATAAAATATAAGTATTGTTCGATTCATGAGGATAGGAAAAAATGCTTTTCATGTAACAAAATTGTATGGTCTAGGAGTATGGTTGTCTTATCCTTATGGACTCATCGGGAAAGTCCAAACTGTAAATCCCGCGTGGGGTGTGAAAGGGACAAACAAATATTTATTTATTATTTTTTGAAATCAAAGAAAAAATCAAACGAATGGGTTTTGGGGGTGATATAAGAGTGAATTGTAGAAAGAATCATGTAAATCTTTTTTTTACCAATATTCAGACTCATGTGACAAGCCAAGGCTCTGAAAATATCACTCAAGAAATCTCGCATCTAGAAGCCCATTTACTTTGGAATTTAGAAAAAATGGAGTTGGAAAAATGATAAATAAATAAAAATAAAACTAAGGTATTGAAAAGAAATTCTCGATTAGATTAGGGATACATTTTTTGATTGTTTATGGATAAATGATGTTTATATGTTATACTATTCTAAGTGTGACGATGAATCGATTTGATAACTTAGATATTATTATTCATCACATTGATCTGATTCGACATCATCACCATGGAATTCATCCCATTAAATTTATAGTCGTTATCATCTATATGGGATTCAATCTCGAGTTATTACGAAGTAAAGAAAAACGAAAGGATAAGATTATGGAAGTAAATATTCTCGCATTTATTGTGACTGCATTGTTCATTTTAGTTCCTACTGCCTTTTAACATATAATTTATGTAAAAATTGTTAGTCAAGTTAGTCAAAGTGATTAATTTGAATGAAACTTGACTTCTTACTTCTTAATGGCTTACACAAAAAAATGCAAAGAATTCCAATTTTGTGTCATAGATAAACATAGATAAATAAAGGCATACTACAATCAACACTATTCTATAAGATCCGATAGTATGGTAGAATGAAGTTTTTCTTCTTTTTCTTCTTTTTGATTTATAAATATAGAAAATCAGATAAAATCAAAAGTTAATAAAGGCTCCCTTTCGGGTGAAAAAAATTGGATATTAGTGTTACTGCTTTCACCTGCATCCAACTTTTGTTAATACAAATTAATGTAGTAGTGGAAAGTGGGTATCGCTTCCACGAGAAATTTTAACGATAAAGAGTTTATGAGTTCAAAACTAAAATAAAGTAACGAAGGGGGCGTGTTTCAATTCACATTAATTTAAGAGTGTAGAAATAACAAAAATCAAAAACTAAAAAAAGTAATTGGATTTAAAAATTTAATAGGCAAACCTTAGTTTCCGATTGCCGATGTTATTACACTAAAATGGATCATTGATATAAAATTCAGTTCATCAATAAACATTCATTGGGGGATGTTTTCTCTTAAGTGTAAATGAATAGAAACATGT
>JANZLC010000201.1:29934426-29946553 GCA_026413385.1 Erythroxylum gracilipes | reverse complement strand
AGCTCAAACTTAACCTACCCATAGTCCATCTAGGTTAGAAAACCCAAAACCTAGCTTAGAAACCCAAAAATCAAATGGGCCTCTCAATCATCTTCTTCCTCCAAGCATTCTCAACACAAAATTCTCTCTAAAACTTCTTCATTTCCAACACAACAACCCATTTCTTTACTAATGCAAGAAGAAGATGATGATCTTACCTTAAAAAGCTTGATTTCTTCTTCCCACGATTTTTCCTCCTTCTTCCCTAGCTTCTTAGATTTTTCTTCTCTTTCACATTTTTTTTCTTCTCCTCTTTGGCTGCTCACGAATTCTCCTCCTTCTCTCTTAATTAAAGCCCTTTTGCTTGGTCATTCTCCCCATTTTTCCCTTCATTAAACTTGGCTTTCCAAATTTACTCCTCCTTTTATTTAACACAAGCCTACTAACTACTTAAGCTAACTTAATTTCTAACACTTCATTCTAATTTCTAATTTCAAATTTCTATTCATACTTACTAATTTAATGGACTAAACTAAAAAATAATCAAACAAATAAAGGGATAATAATTGAAAATTTTGGGGTCTAACAAACAGTTTGTAGTATCTTGGGTATAACTTGTAGAATACTAAATCAAACTGTATGAAATTGATGTCGTTAGAAACTTAAGACATATATGAGCATTTTTTTAAAAGAATGTATTACCTAAGTACCTCATTTTCTTTGTCAAAATGCCCATTTGACCTAAAAATCTATTTTGAGAAAAGCCAAAATTTGGAAGAACAATGCTGGGGTTTTTCGGATGGAAGCATCCCATGATCATGGGAAAAGGTTAAACATCAAATATGCTTCTTTTATTTGTGGTTTGGGACAACAAATGGTTAGGTACTTTCATATGATGCATTTAGGCTTGAATGAAGCTTGATTTGAACCTAGAATGATGCTCAAATAAGGGATTAAATATAAGATATGTTTAGGTTGATGAATGAGGATATAAATTCAAGAATGGATTGTCATTTACCAAGTGTTCAAATCTGAAATTTAGGATATGTTTATAAGAATAATAGTGATCCTATGAAGGATAATGTGATCCAAAGAAGGTGAATGGTGTGTATTAAGTAAAGGTGAATGATAAATTGGATATTTTGTGATCTTTTAATGCTTGAATGACCTTAGTAAATGATTGAAAGATGAACTTAGAATAATCTTGTACAAATGAATTGTAAATCTAAGTTTAATTTAGACATATATGAGTTATAAAGTATTAATGATCATAAGATATGAATTAAGGAAATATACCGAGGATTGTTATTGAGCATGCATTATACATATCACATATACATATGTATATGATTAAGTATTCATGAAAATGTGCAAATTAGTAATGTGTAAATGTGTATGTATTGCATGATATAGAAGAGCAATTAGAGTGAAAACATCCAGACATTCCCAGGACATTAAGGCAATAACTATCTGGAGCATAAGTTGAGTAACCTAGATGGTCTCACATTGATTGATTATTATATTTTAAATTTTGAATTGAATTATTATGTGATGTGAATATGTTGATTCCGGACATTGAATGTCTGAGGCGTTTGATGCATGAATATTACATTGGAAGTGCTCATTGTATGTGAATTTGACAGAATATGTGATACTCAACTTAATTGTTGAATACCGAACCAAGGTCCGATGGCGAATGTGAATGCAAAAAAAAAAAGAATTGAGCACAAGTGAATGATTGAATACATATGATGCATTTCACTACATGAATGCATGATAACATAAAGGCAGTTGTGACTAGAGTCGCCAGTGAAAAAGAGTTTAAGGCTCAAAATGTGGTAAGAGCCTATGGCTCACTATCTATAATGAGTCATGTATCCCCAACGGATAAATGACAGTTATTAATGAGCCCGGTATCCATAATAGATTCGGGACAGTGTAAAAGGCACTCGGTCACAACAAATTAATAAATGAAGGTAAGTCTCATGAACATTGCACATACAATTTAATATGTATTATGTGAATGATTGAATTGAATTGTATGAACCGTTGTGAATGTAAAAGGTGAATAAGTGAACCAAGTGTTACATGGTGCTTTTTGATAATTGGTGAAAGATATGCATTATATGATGACATAAATTATTTGTGAACTTGAAATGTGAACTGTATGTGTTATGTGTTATGAGTGAGCCATTGATGATGGGTAGTTCACTGAGTTCGTAAAACTCATCAAAATTGCAAAGTTGACTTTACAGGTGCTAGAGAGTGGGCTTAGTTTCTAAGACAACTTAGAAGAGATCTAGTACTACTTTTTGTTAGAAGACATGACTCAAAGGTCGGTCAGCTAAAACTGAAGGATTTAAATAGAATTTTGTATTGTTCATCATTCATGTAGCATGTAGCATGTAGCTTATTTTGTAATAGTTCTTTTATATTGTGTATAAGGATGAAGTATGTAATGTTATAATGTATATTCGGTTTTATGAAATGAAAATAAGGAATTGGTTTTTTTTGAATATTTTGATATTTATGTTTAATGATGATTCCATGAGAAGTGAATGTGACTTCTCGAGGGCACTGCTTCCATTGGGTATGTGCTCGAATGTCTGAAGGACGTATGGGCACAAATGTCTGATGGGAGTGGGGTGCTACAATCTTTTGTATTAGAGCATGGTTTGACATATATAAGGATAGATATAAGCATATAGACATGATATATGGTGAGAAACTTGAATAGTAATCGCTATTATTGTCTATTATAGGTCATCTGCCATAGGTGATCAAGTGGGGACAATCAGCTGACCTAGAATCAGTAGGAGCCAGTAGAGAGTCTTCTGTATCTCGACCTGAGAGAATGCCTCTGAGAATTCCTGAGAGAAGGGAAAGGAGCTACGATAAAGTGAGAAAACAGGGGGCTGTGGACTTCTACAGAAGTACAGACCATGCAGAGGCCAAAGGATGGGCAGAGAGAATGGAGAGAGTCTTCGATCAGATAGACTACGAGTCAAACAAAAAGTTTGACTATGCAGTATCCTTACTGCAAGGCCCAGCATACCAACGGTGGAAAACTATTCTAGGCAGTACCATCAGGCCTTGTAACTTAAAATGGGAAGACTTTCTGAAGGTCTTCAAGGAGAATTACATGCCTAAGATATACCTGGACAAAAAGATGAAGGAATTTCTGGATCTGAAGCAAGGCAATTTATATATGGAAGAATATGAGATAAAAGTTCAATGAACTGATAGGGTATGCTACTGCCTTGATTCTACTAAGGAAGACGAGTGTAGGAGATTCGAAGATGGGTTGAATATGGAAATTCGGACAAGGCTAGCTATTACTAACTTGAGCAGTTTCTCTAAGCTGAGAGCAGCCTCGATCCGAATAGAGCAACTGTTGAGAGATTATCAGGGGAAACATAGACAAGAGTCTAGAATGAAGAGGCCCAATGAATCTTAGGGTAGTTCTGGCAGAAGGTTTAGTAAGCGCCAGAACAGATCTTTTCAACCACTGGCTAGATTAAGACAGTTAGGATTTAGGTACAGGGTTTATACAGTCTGGCAGTGGAAGAGTTGCAGTATCGAGTCAGTTATCCAATTGTGAGCATTGTGGGAAGAAGCACAGTGGTGAATGCTGGAAATTGTCTGGAGTTTACCTTCGATGCGGCTCTTTTTGATCATCAGATCAAAGATTGTTCCATTGTGTATAGAGCATAGTCTGGGAGGAGAGGAGTGGTAACTGAAACAACTGTCCAGCAGAGCCGAGCTAGTGGGTCTGGACAGAGAAGTCAAGGTAGAGGCAGAATGGGTTCTGGGAGTCCTACTGTCAGGACTGAGGTGCGGAGCAACCAACCGCAGTCTCAAACCAGAGTCTGTGTAATGATCAGACAAAAGGCTCAAAATTCTCCAGATGTCGTTACAGGTGTGTTACACATTTTTTCTTATGAAGCTTTTGCATTACTAGATCCTGGATCTACGCATTCTTTTATCACACCTCATCCGAAATCTAGGTTGCATTATGATATAGAATTATTGAAACATGGATTAAAGTTGAGTATACCGATAGGTAGTACCACAGTAATAGGAGAAGTCTGTAACAGGTGTTTAATTCAAATTGATCAGACAAAATTGGAGGCAGATTTGATTGTGTTACAGTTAAAGGGGATAGATATTATTTTAGGCATAGATTGGCTCACTGCTCATAGAGCCATTATCAACTACTATACTAAGGAGGTAATATTAGAATCTCCTAAACAACCAAGAGCAGTATTCCGAGGTATTAGTCAAGTACTGCCAGTCAGACTGATCTTATTCATGAGTGCTTTAAGGTTATTGCAAGGAGGATGTGAGGCTTATCTGGCCTACGTAGTCGATACCCGAACTGACCAAAATATGCAGGATGTTCTTGTTGTTAGGGAATTCCTGGATGTGTTTCCCACAAAATTATCTGGTTTACCTCCAGATAGGGAAACGGAGTTTACAATCGACTTAGTTCTAGGTGCTGCTCCTATATCTATTCTTCCATATAGGATGGCACCTATAGAACGAAAGGAATTGAAGGCTCAGTTATAGGAGTTGTTGGAAAAGGGTTTCATTAGACCAGTGTATCACCATGGGAGCTCCGGTTTTATTTGTGAAGAAGAAAGATGTAACTCAATACTGTGCATCGATTATAATCAACTGATTCAGGTAATAGTGAAGAATAAGTACTTGTTGCCTAGAATTGATGATTTACTTGATTAGTTGCAAGGAGCTCGGGTGTTCATTAAGTTGGACTTGATATCTGGGTACTATTAGTTGAAGATAGCATAGGTTGATGTACCAAAAATTATGTTTAAGAGTAGGTATGGGCATTTCAAGATTTTAGTAATGTTGTTTGGGTTAACTAATGCCCCAGTTGCATTTATGGCATTGATGAATAAGGTGTTTCAGCCCTACCTGGATCATTTTGTGATTGTGTTCACAGATGACATTTTAGTGTATTCGAAGAGCAAAGAAGAGCATCCTGAGCACTTGAGAATAATTTTACAGGTCATGAGGCAGAAACAGTTGTATGTCAAAGTCAGTAAGTGTGAATTTTGGCTGGGTCAAGTAATGTTTCTGGGTCATATAGTAACTAGACAAGGCATACAAGTGTGTCCAAAGAAGATAGAAATAGTAATGAATTGGGAAGCTCTAAAGAATGTATATGATATCTGGAGTTTCCTCAAATTAGCCAGATATTACCGGAGGTTTGTAGAGGGGTTCTCATTGATCTTAGCCCCTCTGACTAAACTTCTGAGGAAGAATGTACCTTTCAGATGAAATGATGAATGTCAAAAGAGTTTTGAGGAGCTGAAGCATCGGTTGACTAAGACACTAGTGTTAACTATTCTATTGGGAACAAGGGTTATTTGACTTATAATGATGCTTCGCATCAAGGATTGGGATGTGTACTGATGAAGTATGGTAAAGTGATAGCATATGCATCGAGACAATTAAGGTCTCAAGAGATAAATTATTTGGTACATGATTTAGGGCTTGCTGTAGTGGTTTTTGCTTTAAAGATATGGAGACACTATCTATATGGAGAGACATTCTAGATATACACTGATCATAAGAGCTTCGGGTATCTGTTGAGTTAAAAAGAATTGAATATAAGACAGAGGAGATGGATAGAGTTATCAAAAGATTATGACTGTACGATTGAGTATCATCTGGGAAAAGCTAATGCGATGGCTGATACTTTGAGTAGAAAATCAAATAGCAGAGTAGCTCAGATTCAGATATCGAAGTTACTGAGCTTAGTCCAATTGAGAGCCTTGAATGTCGAGTTGAATCTAGAGCAGAATGAGGCATTACTTGCTACATTGAAGCTGAGACCAATATTGCATGATAGAATCCAAAAAATTTAGAGTAAAGATCCTGAAATGGTGAAACTTATTGAGAAGTTGAAAATAAATCCAAATTCTGAATTTGAACTGAGAGATGAGACATTATGGTTAAATGAGAGGTTGTGTGTACCTGATATTGATAATCTGAGGAAAGAAATTCTAGAGGAAGCTCATGTAGTAGCTTATGTTATACATCCTAGTACTACCAAGATGTATAACACACTGAAGCAACATTTCTGGTGGCTATGGATGAAGAAGCAAGTAGCAGAGTATACTCTTAAGTGTGTAACTTGTTAGCAGATTAAGGCTCAGCATTAGGCTCCGGTTGGGAAGCTACATTCATTACCTATTCCAGAATGGAAATGGGATTTTGTTATAGGATTACCAAAGACTCCGAGGCAATATGATGTTATATGGATCGTGGCGGACTGATTGACAAAGTCACCCTATTTCTTACCTGTGAGAGAGAATAACTCACTAGACCAGTTCAGTCGGAGGTATGTGAATGAGGTAGTTAGACTAAATGGAGTTCCATTGTCCATTATATCGGACAAGGATCCTAGATTTACTTCGAGATTCTGGAAGAGTTTACAGTCAGTTATGAGTACTAAGTTAAACTTCAGTACTGCATTTCATCCTCAAACAGATGGATAAAGTGAGAGGACAACAAAAACTATCAAGGATATGCTTAGGGAAAGTGTATTAGAGTTTCAAGGAGCATAGGATCAGTATATAGCCTTGATTGAATTTGCTTACAACAACCATTATCATAGTAGTATTGGAATGGTACCACATGAGGTGTTGTATGGTAGAAAATGTTGTTCGCCTTTGTATTAGGATGAAGAGGATTTAAGAATTTTGAAGGCCCAAAACTGATACAAGATAATATGGATAAAGTGAAACTGATCCGTAGTTATATTAAAGAAGCTTAAGATAGACAAAAGAGTTATGTGAATCAGCATCGAAGGGATATGGGATACAGAGTAAGAGATAAAGTGTTTCTAAGAGTATCGCCTTGGCGGGGAGTGCTGAGGTTCGATAAAAAGGGTAAGTTGAGCCCTAAATATATTAGTCCTTATAAGATCCTAGAGAGGGTTGGACCATTGGCTTACAAGTTAGCCTTACCGGTTGAGATGTCCTAGATACATAATGTGTTCCATGTGAGTATGTTCAGGAGATATCGGTCTGATCCAATGCATATGCTACCAACTCAAGAGATTGAAGTTGCTAGTAAGCTGAGTTATGTTGAAGAGCCGATCAAGATAATGGGATATCAAAAGAGACAATTAAGAAACCAAGAAATTCCATTGGTGAAGGTCCTTTGCAAGAATAACTCGAGGGAGAAGGCTACATCGAAAACGAAGGAGCACATAAGGAGACAATATCCCCACCTATTCGAACAATCAGGTAAGAATTTTTAGGACGAAATTTCTTAAGGAGGGAGAATTGCAACATCCCATTTTCCCCATATTAAGGGTTAGAATCCTAGAATATTGAATATGAGAGATATTATTTAGAAATTAGGAAATGCATTTCATGCTCATACATAATATTAGCATACATATACGTGAATTTGATTTTTCTGTACACATTACAATGACTGTTCATGCACCCATTTTACTTGTTCTGGGATATAAATGATTAAATGATTATAATGTGAATAGTTAATATTTTGTCTTGAAAATTGATTTGGTGAGTATAATTATTGATTTAGAATTTTTGGTGAAAATTTGGAAAATTTTCTGAAATTATAAGTATTTTTAGACTAGGAAAAATGTCAAATGGTAAGACAATTGATTTATGGTAGTAAAAATAAGTCTCAAATGTTAGTTGTAATAATTGGCAAATGGTATTAGGATTTGTTGAGAATGTGACATTAAAAATTAGGTGACAATTGGATTAGAAATTGGGTGACAAATGGACTAGAGATTAAATGGTATTGAGTACCATAATTAAAAGATGTTAATTTGATTCTTTATATGGTAAGTGTCATGACACTCACCAAGCATTTAGTTACTATGTTATAAACCCATGATATTTTCATCTTACAAGACCATCTTCATTGTCTTTCAATTTGTTACAAACTCTCATCTTCTTATTTTCTTTCTTCATTCACGACCTTGACAACCCTCACTCACAACGTGAGTTTTGTTAATATTCTACACTAGCCACTTCAAGATCTTTGTTATCTCTTCATCTTGTTACTAAAAACCTAACCTATTTCTCCTTGAAGAGTTGATGATCGTATAAGCTTGGAGGCTAGGGTTTCATGGTGATTTTTGAAGAAGAGTTAAGTTAATCAAGTATATTGCTCTTCATGATTTGTTGAATAGCAACTTTTATGATGATAGTTAGAGATAAAATGAAGGTGATAATGGAATTGAATGTGTGCAAAAATTTGATGAATGTATGTATAAGTTGACGTTTTGTTTTTGTGTTTATGATCAATCATAATTTATGATTTGTTTATGAATGATATTGAGCTGAAATAGAGGTGAGAATGAAGAGGAAATGAAGTAGAAGAGATAATATTTGTACAAGATGTATTAGATGTAAAATGTAGGAGTTAAAAATCTGGAAAAGTGAAAGAAGAATTATTGGACTATATTAGTTGTAGTGTTTTCAAGGAACATGCATCTGTACTTTAGCCATATCTTGATCTGTAAATATCCAAATGGGATGGTTTTATTTTTAGATTAAACTAAAGTCAGATAAGGAATCGAATTTGAATTATGTCTCTAAGGGTTCGAAATTTGGCTTGAAGTTGAGTGCAGTGTGCAGTCGCAGTGTGAGAATAGTCTATAGTGTTTTAGGTATAACTTGTATAATACTGAACCAAACTGTATGAAATTGATGTCGTTAGAAACTTAAGACATATAGGAACATTTGTTTAGAATAATGTATTGCCCAGATACCTCATTTTCTACGTCAAAATGGCCATGCAAAATTAACCCGAAAATCTGTCTTGAGAAAAAACTGGAAAGGCCATCAACATAAGTTATTTTTCTTTTGTGTGATGTTTGAAACAACAAATCATAAGGTACTTTCCTGTGATGCATTTAGACTTGAATGGGACTTGAAATAAACCTAGTTTGAGGCTAAATAAGTTGATAAAGTGTTGGATATGTTTAGGATGATGAATGAAGATATCAATTTAAGAATGGATTGTTGTTTACCAAGTGACTAGATCTTAAATTTTAAAGATGACATAAGAACAAAAGTGATCCTATGAAGGATAATGTGATCCAAAGAAGGTGAATGATAAATTGGATATTTTGTGATCATTTAATTCTTGAATGATCTTAGTCAATAATTGAATGAACAACTTAGAATAATCTTGTAAAAATGTATATGATTGAGTAGTCATGAAAATGTGCAAATTAATAATGTGAAAATATGTATGTATTGCATGATATAAAAGAGCAATTAGAGCGACAACATCCAGACATTGCCGGGACGTCGAGGCAATAGCTATATGGAGCATTCTGTGAGTAACCTAGATGGTCTCATATTGATTTATTGTTTTGTTTAAATTCTTAATTGAATTATTATGTGATGTGAATGTGTTGATTTCGGATATTGAATGTCTGAGGCGTTTGATCCATGAATAATATATTGGAAGTGCTCATTGTATATGAATTTAACAGAATATGTGATACTCAACTTAATTGTTGAATGCCGAACCAAGGTCCGATAGTGAATGTGAATACAAAAAAAAAATTGAGCACAAGTGAATGATTGAATACATATGATGCATTTCACTATATGAATGCATAATAACATAATAACAGTTGCGACCGAAGTCGCTAGTAAAAAAGAGCTTAAAGCTCAAAATGTGATAAAAGCCTCTGGCTCACTATGTATAATGGGTCATGTATCCCCAATGGATAAAGAATAGTTATTAATGAGCCCGGTATCCACAATGGATACGGCACAGTAAAAATAGCACTCGATCACAACAAATTAATAAATGAAGGTAAGTCTCAAGAACATTGCACATACAATTTAATATGCATTATATGAATGATTGAATTGAATTGCATGAACCGTTATGAATGTAAAAGGTGAATAAGTGAACCAAGTGGTATATGGCGCTTTTTGATAATTGGTGAAAGATGTGCATTATATGATGACATAAATTGTTTGTGAACTTGAAACATGAACTGCATGTGTTATGTGTTATGTGTTATGTGTTATGTGTTATGAGTGAGTCATCGATGATGGGTAGCTCATTGAGTTCGCAAAACTCATCAAAATTACGACATTGACTTTGTAGGTGCGAAAGAGCGGGCTTAGCTTCTAAGACAACTTAGAAGAGATCTAGTACTACTTTTTGTTAAAATAAATTACTCAAAGGTCGGTCAGCTGAAACTGAAGGATTTAGATAGAATTTTGTATAGTTTCTCATTCATGTAGCATGTAGCATATTTTGTAATAGAGTTGTAGACTTGATAGTTCTTTGATATTGTATATAAGGATGAAGTATGTAATGCTACAATGTATATTCGATTTTATGAAATAAAAATGAGGAATTGGTTTTTTTAAATATTGTGATATTTATTTTTAATGATGATGCCATGAAAAGTAAATGTACTGCTCTAGGGCACTGCTTCCATCGGGTATGTGCTCGAATGTCTGAAGGACATACGGGCACAAATATCTTATGGGAATGAGGTGCTACAATAAACGTTATTCTAACATAATTCAATAGGTCAATAATTCACTTACTAATTCAGCTCAATGTTTCCTCAACCATCAAGCTAACCTAACCTTATGTGCAATGTTTACGTCCTTTTCTTCCTAATATTCCTTTATGAATAAGCTGTCTTCTTTTAATCATAACTCTCTCTACAAAAATCCAAATGCCATGATTCTTGTGCCCCCCAAAACTAAACTTCCATTAGTCTTAATATATTCAAAAAATACACAAACAGCATCTCCCTTTAAAATATAATCTTCATCCAAATTATGTCCTGTTTGTGGTAAGAAACAGACTAGTAACCAATATTCAACCTCAATAAATCATTATCAATACATCTCCTAACAAAACTGTTTCACATAAGCATTAATAAGAATTAATAATCATTTTTCATGTTTTATACTTTCACTAACTTAGACTCTAAGGTCCTAAAAAATCAGGAAATAATACAAGGTTTCTGTAAAGGGGTCTATCATAGGCAGTATTAGGTAAAATAGCATAACTTGAGCTCTAGTCACTATTTTGTAAATCCACTATCACAGAGGTCAAGTTAATACCTATATCTACAACTTTCATTCTTTTAGTTTCTTCAAATTCGTGCTCTAAGAATATGAAAGATAGATCGAAAGAGAAAGATGAAATTAACACCAGAATTTCAACTTACCTTGATAACTTCTCTCCTTCTCCTCTTCTCTTCCACTTTTCCTCTCCTTCTCTTCTCATTTTCATTTTTCACCTCTCCTAACCTTGTGGTCGACCTTCACTCTCACTTTGACACGACCCGCCTCTTAGGCCGCGTGGGCACTAGGGAATGGGTAGGCTTAATTCCACCAAAACCCGTATTAAGCCTAACGTTTCTATATTCTACTAAAAATTCGGCATGACCCATTCATTTATCTAATTAATCCTTATACCTACTTAATAGGTTGTAAGAAGTAAGGATCCAAATCTGCAATTCTCATATACATTATCGACTTATAATTAGCCAATCTATGATCATCTCATATCATTAACTGACATCATTCTCAATAACATAACATATCCATACATGTTTTATGTACATATGATGATGACAAACCATGGAGAAGCTATAAACATCTGCACTAAACATCATGCTAAAAACATTACTTGTCTGATTATCCAAGTGAGTCTCAAAAGGCTTGGATTTGTCTCTCGCACAATCTGCTAATCCCCTGAAATGGTGATAGTGAGGGGTGAGTCTACAACCCGACTCAGTGAGATATAAACATACTACCTTGCTTGTGAGGCTAAGTAATACAAGGCTAGCTTCACAAAACTGGTCTATGGCATTCTAAGCAACAACATATGGCACCAATGGATAACCAGGTAGTAATATCAAATGTGGCAATCACATGAATATCAATAACAAAGCTCAATATGAATTGTTCAAATTAAGTTCCTTCAGACTCTTATGAACTGTAAAAATTCTACACCATTCACCATACAAATAGTGTCGCCAAATTTTTAAGGCAAACACTACTGCTGCAAGTTCCAGATCATGAGTAGGGTAATTCTGTTCATGAGTCTTTAGTTGCCTAGAAGCATAAGCAACTACCTT